>WNGS01159404.1:72902-87386 GCA_020271785.1 Procambarus virginalis
GTCCTGGGACACTGTAGTCCTGGGACTGTGTAGTCCTGGGACACTGTAGTCCTGGGACTGTGTAGTCCTGGGACACTGTAGTCCTGGGACTGTGTAGTCCTGGACACTGTAGTCCTGGGACTGTGTAGTCCTGGGACACTGTAGTCCTGGGACACTGTAGTCCTGAGGGACTGTGTAGTCCTGGGACACTGTAGTCCTGGGCCCTGTAGTCCTGAGGGACTGTGTAGTCCTGGGACACTGTAGTCCTGGGACTGTGTAGTCCTGGGACACTGTAGTCCTGGGACACTGTAGTCCTGGGACACTGTATCCTGGACTGTGTAGTCCTGGGACACTGTGTAGTCCTGGGACACTGTAGTCCTGGGACACTGTAGTTCCTGGGACACTGTAGTCCTGGGACACTGTGTAGTCCTGGGACACTGTAGTCCTGGGACACTGTAGTCCTGGGACACTGTAGTCCTGGACACTGTAGTCCTGCTGTGTAGTCCTGGACACTGTAGTCCTGGGACACTGTATTCCTGGACACTGTGTAGTCCTGGGACACTGTAGTCCTGGGGGACTGTGTAGTCCTGGGACACTGTAGTCCTGGGACACTGTAGTCCTGGGACACTGTAGTCCTGGGACACTGTAGTCCTGGGACACTGTAGTCCTGGGACACTGTAGTCCTGGGACACTGTAGTCCTGGGACACTGTAGTCCTGGGACACTGTAGTCCTGGGACTGTGTAGTCCTGGGACACTGTAGTCCTGGGACACTGTGTAGTCCTGGGACACTGTAGTCCTGGGACACTGTAGTCCTGGGACACTGTAGTCCTGGGACACTGTAGTCCTGGGGGACTGTGTAGTCCTGGGACACTGTAGTCCTGGGACACTGTAGTCCTGGGACACTGTAGTCCTGGGACACTGTAGTCCTGGGGACTGTGTAGTCCTGGGACACTGTAGTCCTGGGACACTGTAGTCCTGGGGGACTGTGTAGTCCTGGGACACTGTAGTCCTGGGACACTGTAGTCCTGGGACACTGTAGTCCTGGGACACTGTAGTCCTGGGACACTGTAGTCCTGGGACACTGTAGTCCTGGGACACTGTAGTCCTGGGGGACTGTGTAGTCCTGGGACACTGTAGTCCTGGGACACTGTAGTCCTGGGACACTGTAGTCCTGGGACACTGTAGTCCTGGGGGACTGTGTAGTCCTGGGACACTGTAGTCCTGGGGGACTGTGTAGTCCTGGGACACTGTAGTCCTGGGACACTGTAGTCCTGGGACACTGTAGTCCTGGGACACTGTAGTCCTGGGGACTGTGTAGTCCTGGGACTGTGTAGTCCTGGGACACTGTAGTCCTGGGACACTGTAGTCCTGGGACACTGTAGTCCTGGGACACTGTAGTCCTGGGACACTGTAGTCCTGGGACACTGTAGTCCTGGGACACTGTAGTCCTGGGACACTGTAGTCCTGGGACACTGTGTAGTCCTGGGACACTGTGTAGTCCTGGGACACTGTAGTCCTGGGACACTGTAGTCCTGGGACACTGTAGTCCTGGGACACTGTAGTCCTGGGACACTGTGTAGTCCTGGGACACTGTAGTCCTGGGACACTGTAGTCCTGGGACACTGTGTAGTCCTGGGACACTGTAGTCCTGGGACACTGTAGTCCTGGGACACTGTAGTCCTGGGACACTGTAGTCCTGGGACACTGTGTAGTCCTGGGACACTGTAGTCCTGGGACTGTGTAGTCCTGGGACACTGTGTAGTCCTGGGACACTGTAGTCCTGGGACACTGTAGTCCTGGGACACTGTAGTCCTGGGACACTGTGTAGTCCTGGGACACTGTGTAGTCCTGGGACACTGTAGTCCTGGGACACTGTAGTCCTGGGACACTGTAGTCCTGGGGGACTGTGTAGTCCTGGGACACTGTAGTCCTGGGACACTGTGTAGTCCTGGGACACTGTAGTCCTGGGACACTGTGTAGTCCTGGGACACTGTAGTCCTGGGACACTGTGTAGTCCTGGGACACTGTAGTCCTGGGGGACTGTAGTCCTGGGACTGTGTAGTCCTGGGACACTGTAGTCCTGGGACTGTGTAGTCCTGGGACACTGTAGTCCTGGGGACTGTAGTCCTGGAGGACTGTAGTCCTGGGGACTGTAGTCCTGGGACTGTGTAGTCCTGGGACACTGTAGTCCTGGGACACTGTAGTCCTGGGGGACTGTAGTCCTGGGACACTGTAGTCCTGGGACACTGTAGTCCTGGGACACTGTAGTCCTGGGACACTGTAGTCCTGGGACACTGTAGTCCTGGGACACTGTAGTCCTGGGACACTGTAGTCCTGGGACTGTGTAGTCCTGGGACACTGTAGTCCTGGGACACTGTAGTCCTGGGACACTGTAGTCCTGGGGGACTGTGTAGTCCTGGGACACTGTAGTCCTGGGACACTGTAGTCCTGGGACACTGTAGTCCTGGGACACTGTAGTCCTGGGACACTGTAGTCCTGGGACACTGTAGTCCTGGGGGACTGTGTAGTCCTGGGACACTGTAGTCCTGGGACACTGTAGTCCTGGGGGACTGTGTAGTCCTGGGACACTGTAGTCCTGGGACACTGTAGTCCTGGGACACTGTAGTCCTGGGACTGTGTAGTCCTGGGACACTGTAGTCCTGGGGGACTGTGTAGTCCTGGGACACTGTAGTCCTGGGACTGTGTAGTCCTGGGACACTGTAGTCCTGGGACTGTGTAGTCCTGGGACACTGTAGTCCTGGGACACTGTAGTCCTGGGGACTGTGTAGTCCTGGGACACTGTAGTCCTGGGACACTGTAGTCCTGAGGGACTGTGTAGTCCTGGGACACTGTAGTCCTGGGACTGTGTAGTCCTGGGACACTGTAGTCCTGGGACACTGTGTAGTCCTGGGACACTGTAGTCCTGGGACACTGTAGTCCTGGGACACTGTAGTCCTGGGGGACTGTGTAGTCCTGGGACACTGTAGTCCTGGGACACTGTAGTCCTGGGACACTGTAGTCCTGGGACACTGTAGTCCTGGGACACTGTGTAGTCCTGGGACACTGTAGTCCTGGGACACTGTAGTCCTGGGACACTGTAGTCCTGGGACACTGTAGTCCTGGGGGACTGTGTAGTCCTGGGACACTGTAGTCCTGGGACACTGTAGTCCTGGGACACTGTAGTCCTGGGACACTGTAGTCCTGGGACACTGTGTAGTCCTGGGACACTGTAGTCCTGGGACACTGTGTAGTCCTGGGACACTGTGTAGTCCTGGGACACTGTAGTCCTGGGACACTGTAGTCCTGGGACACTGTAGTCCTGGGACACTGTAGTCCTGGGACTGTGTAGTCCTGGGACACTGTAGTCCTGGGACTGTGTAGTCCTGGGACACTGTAGTCCTGGGACTGTGTAGTCCTGGGACACTGTAGTCCTGGGACACTGTAGTCCTGGGACACTGTGTAGTCCTGGGACACTGTGTAGTCCTGGGACACTGTAGTCCTGGGACACTGTAGTCCTGGGACTGTGTAGTCCTGGGACACTGTAGTCCTGGGACTGTGTAGTCCTGGGACACTGTAGTCCTGGGACTGTGTAGTCCTGGGACACTGTAGTCCTGGGACACTGTAGTCCTGGGACACTGTAGTCCTGGGACACTGTAGTCCTGGGACTGTAGTCCTGGGACACTGTAGTCCTGGGACACTGTAGTCCTGGGACACTGTAGTCCTGGGACACTGTAGTCCTGGGACACTGTAGTCCTGGGACACTGTAGTCCTGGGACACTGTAGTCCTGGGACACTGTAGTCCTGGGGACTGTAGTCCTGGGACACTGTAGTCCTGGGACACTGTAGTCCTGGGACACTGTAGTCCTGGGACACTGTAGTCCTGGGACTGTAGTCCTGGGGACTGTAGTCCTGGGGGACTGTGTAGTCCTGGGACACTGTAGTCCTGGGGGACTGTAGTCCTGGGGGACTGTAGTCCTGGGACTGTGTAGTCCTGGGACACTGTAGTCCTGGGACTGTGTAGTCCTGGGACACTGTAGTCCTGGGGGACTGTAGTCCTGGGGGACTGTAGTCCTGGGACTGTGTAGTCCTGGGACACTGTAGTCCTGGGACACTGTAGTCCTGGGGGACTGTAGTCCTGGGACACTGTAGTCCTGGGACACTGTAGTCCTGGGACACTGTAGTCCTGGGACACTGTAGTCCTGGGACACTGTAGTCCTGGGACTGTGTAGTCCTGGGACACTGTAGTCCTGGGACACTGTAGTCCTGGGACACTGTAGTCCTGGGGGACTGTGTAGTCCTGGGACACTGTAGTCCTGGGACACTGTAGTCCTGGGACACTGTAGTCCTGGGACACTGTAGTCCTGGGACACTGTAGTCCTGGGACACTGTAGTCCTGGGGGACTGTGTAGTCCTGGGACACTGTAGTCCTGGGACACTGTAGTCCTGGGGGACTGTGTAGTCCTGGGACACTGTAGTCCTGGGACACTGTAGTCCTGGGACACTGTAGTCCTGGGGACTGTGTAGTCCTGGGACACTGTAGTCCTGGGGGACTGTGTAGTCCTGGGACACTGTAGTCCTGGGACTGTGTAGTCCTGGGACACTGTAGTCCTGGGACTGTGTAGTCCTGGGACACTGTAGTCCTGGGACACTGTAGTCCTGAGGGACTGTGTAGTCCTGGGACACTGTAGTCCTGGGACACTGTAGTCCTGAGGACTGTGTAGTCCTGGGACACTGTAGTCCTGGGACTGTGTAGTCCTGGGACACTGTAGTCCTGGGACACTGTAGTCCTGGGACACTGTAGTCCTGGGACTGTGTAGTCCTGGGACACTGTGTAGTCCTGGGACACTGTAGTCCTGGGACACTGTAGTCCTGGGACACTGTAGTCCTGGGACACTGTAGTCCTGGGACACTGTGTAGTCCTGGGACACTGTAGTCCTGGGACACTGTAGTCCTGGGACACTGTAGTCCTGGGACACTGTAGTCCTGGGACTGTGTAGTCCTGGGACACTGTAGTCCTGGGACACTGTAGTCCTGGGACACTGTGTAGTCCTGGGACACTGTAGTCCTGGGGGACTGTGTAGTCCTGGGACACTGTAGTCCTGGGACACTGTAGTCCTGGGACACTGTAGTCCTGGGACACTGTAGTCCTGGGACACTGTAGTCCTGGGACTGTGTAGTCCTGGGACACTGTAGTCCTGGGACACTGTGTAGTCCTGGGACACTGTAGTCCTGGGACACTGTAGTCCTGGGACACTGTAGTCCTGGGACACTGTAGTCCTGGGACACTGTAGTCCTGGGGGACTGTGTAGTCCTGGGACACTGTAGTCCTGGGACACTGTAGTCCTGGGACACTGTAGTCCTGGGACACTGTAGTCCTGGGGACTGTGTAGTCCTGGGACACTGTAGTCCTGGGACACTGTAGTCCTGGGGGACTGTGTAGTCCTGGGACACTGTAGTCCTGGGACACTGTAGTCCTGGGACACTGTAGTCCTGGGACACTGTAGTCCTGGGACACTGTAGTCCTGGGACACTGTAGTCCTGGGACACTGTAGTCCTGGGGGACTGTGTAGTCCTGGGACACTGTAGTCCTGGGACACTGTAGTCCTGGGACACTGTAGTCCTGGGGACTGTGTAGTCCTGGGACACTGTAGTCCTGGGACACTGTAGTCCTGGGGGACTGTGTAGTCCTGGGACACTGTAGTCCTGGACACTGTAGTCCTGGGACACTGTAGTCCTGGGACACTGTAGTCCTGGGACACTGTAGTCCTGGGGGACTGTGTAGTCCTGGGACTGTGTAGTCCTGGGACACTGTAGTCCTGGGACACTGTAGTCCTGGGACACTGTAGTCCTGGGACACTGTAGTCCTGGGACACTGTAGTCCTGGGACACTGTAGTCCTGGGACACTGTAGTCCTGGGACACTGTGTAGTCCTGGGACACTGTAGTCCTGGGACACTGTAGTCCTGGGACACTGTAGTCCTGGGGACTGTAGTCCTGGGACTGTGTAGTCCTGGGACACTGTAGTCCTGGGACTGTGTAGTCCTGGGACACTGTAGTCCTGGGGGACTGTAGTCCTGGGGGACTGTAGTCCTGGGACTGTGTAGTCCTGGGACACTGTAGTCCTGGGACACTGTAGTCCTGGGGGACTGTAGTCCTGGGACACTGTAGTCCTGGGACACTGTAGTCCTGGGACACTGTAGTCCTGGGACACTGTAGTCCTGGGACACTGTAGTCCTGGGACACTGTAGTCCTGGGACTGTGTAGTCCTGGGACACTGTAGTCCTGGGACACTGTAGTCCTGGGACACTGTAGTCCTGGGACTGTGTAGTCCTGGGACACTGTAGTCCTGGGACACTGTAGTCCTGGGACACTGTAGTCCTGGGACACTGTAGTCCTGGGACACTGTAGTCCTGGGGGACTGTGTAGTCCTGGGGACACTGTAGTCCTGGGACACTGTAGTCCTGGGGGACTGTGTAGTCCTGGGACACTGTAGTCCTGGGACACTGTAGTCCTGGGACACTGTAGTCCTGGGGACTGTGTAGTCCTGGGACACTGTAGTCCTTGGGGACTGGTAGTCCTGGGACACTGTAGTCCTGGGACTGTGTAGTCCTGGGACACTGTAGTCCCTGGGACTGTGTAGTCCTGGGACACTGTAGTCCTGGGACACTGTAGTCCTGAGGGACTGTGTAGTCCTGGGCACTGTAGTCCTGGGACACTGTAGTCCTGAGACTGTGTAGTCCTGGGACACTGTAGTCCTGGGACCTGTGTAGTCCTGGGACACTGTAGTCCTGGGACNGGACACTGTGTAGTCCTGGGACACTGTAGTCCTGGGACACTGTAGTCCTGGGACACTGTAGTCCTGGGACTGTGTAGTCCTGGGACACTGTAGTCCTGGGACACTGTAGTCCTGGGACACTGTAGTCCTGGGACACTGTAGTCCTGGGACACTGTGTAGTCCTGGGACACTGTAGTCCTGGGACACTGTAGTCCTGGGACACTGTAGTCCTGGGACACTGTAGTCCTGGGGGACTGTGTAGTCCTGGGACACTGTAGTCCTGGGACACTGTAGTCCTGGGACACTGTGTAGTCCTGGGACACTGTAGTCTGGGACACTGTGTAGTCCTGGGACACTGTAGTCCTGGGACACTGTAGTCCTGGGACACTGTGTAGTCCTGGGACACTGTAGTCCTGGGGAACTGTAGTCCTGGGACACTGTAGTCCTGGGACACTGTAGTCCTGGGACACTGTAGTCCTGGGACACTGTAGTCCTGGGGGGACTGTAGTCCTGGGACACTGTAGTCTGGTGGGACTGTGTAGTCCTGGGACACTGTAGTCCTGGGACACTGTAGTCCTGGGGACTGTAGTCCTGGGGGACTGTAGTCCTGGGACTGTGTAGTCCTGGGACACTGTAGTCCTGGGACTGTGTAGTCCTGGGACACTGTAGTCCGGGGACTGTAGTCCTGGGGGACTGTAGTCCTGGGCACTGTAGTCCTGGGACACTGTAGTCCTGGGACACTGTAGTCCTGGGGGACTGTAGTCCTGGGACACTGTAGTCCTGGGACACTGTAGTCCTGGGACACTGTAGTCCTGGGACACTGTAGTCCTGGGACACTGTAGTCCTGGGACTGTAGTCCTGGGACACTGTAGTCCTGGGACACTGTAGTCCTGGGACACTGTAGTCCTGGGGGACTGTGTAGTCTGGGACACTGTAGTCCTGGGACACTGTAGTCCTGGGACACTGTAGTCCTGGGACACTGTAGTCTGGGACACTGTAGTCCTGGGACACTGTAGTCCTGGGACACTGTAGTCCTGGGGGACTGTGTAGTCCTGGGACACTGTAGTCCTGGGACACTGTAGTCCGGGGGACTGTGTAGTCCTGGGACACTGTAGTCCTGGGACTGTAGTCCTGGGACACTGTAGTCCTGGGGACTGTGTGTCCTGGGACACTGTAGTCCTGGGGACTGTGTAGTCCTGGGACACTGTAGTCCTGGGACTGTGTAGTCCTGGGACACTGTAGTCCTGGGACTGTGTAGTCCTGGGACACTGTAGTCCTGGGACACTGTAGTCCTGAGGGACTGTGTAGTCCTGGGACACTGTAGTCCTGGGACACTGTAGTCCTGAGGGACTGTGTAGTCCTGGGACACTGTAGTCCTGGGACTGTGTAGTCCTGGGACACTGTAGTCCTGGGACACTGTAGTCCTGGGACACTGTAGTCTGGGACTGTGTAGTCCTGGGACACTGTGTAGTCCTGGGACACTGTAGTCCTGGGACACTGTAGTCCTGGGACACTGTAGTCCTGGGACACTGTAGTCTGGGACACTGTAGTCCTGGGACACTGTAGTCCTGGGACACTGTAGTCCTGGGACACTGTAGTCCTGGGGACTGTGTAGTCCTGGGACACTGTAGTCCTGGGACACTGTAGTCCTGGGACACTGTGTAGTCCTGGGACACTGTAGTCCTGGGGACTGTGTAGTCTGGGACACTGTAGTCCTGGGACACTGTAGTCCTGGGACACTGTAGTCCTGGGACACTGTAGTCCTGGGACACTGTAGTCCTGGGACACTGTAGTCCTGGGACACTGTAGTCCTGGGACACTGTAGTCCTGGGACACTGTAGTCCTGGGACTGTGTAGTCCTGGGACACTGTAGTCCTGGGACACTGTGTAGTCCTGGGACACTGTAGTCCTGGGACACTGTAGTCCTGGGACACTGTAGTCCTGGGACACTGTAGTCCTGGGGGACTGTGTAGTCCTGGGACACTGTAGTCCTGGGACACTGTAGTCCTGGGACACTGTAGTCCTGGGACACTGTAGTCCTGGGGGACTGTGTAGTCCTGGGACACTGTAGTCCTGGGACACTGTAGTCCTGGGGGACTGTGTAGTCCTGGGACACTGTAGTCCTGGGACACTGTAGTCCTGGGACACTGTAGTCCTGGGACACTGTAGTCCTGGGACACTGTAGTCCTGGGACACTGTAGTCCTGGGACACTGTAGTCCTGGGGGAGACTGTGTAGTCCTGGGACACTGTAGTCCTGGGACACTGTAGTCCTGGGACACTGTAGTCCTGGGACACTGTAGTCCTGGGGGACTGTGTAGTCCTGGGACACTGTAGTCCTGGGGGACTGTGTAGTCCTGGGACACTGTAGTCCTGGGACACTGTAGTCCTGGGACACTGTAGTCCTGGGACAGTAGTCCTGGGGGACACTGTGTAGTCCTGGGACTGTGTAGTCCTGGGACACTGTAGTCCTGGGACACTGTAGTCCGGGACACTGTAGTCCTGGGACACTGTAGTCCTGGGACACTGTAGTCCTGGGACACTGTAGTCTGGGACACTGTAGTCCTGGGACACTGTAGTCCTGGGACACTGTGTAGTCCTGGGACACTGTGTAGTCCTGGGACACTGTAGTCCTGGGACACTGTAGTCCTGGGACACTGTAGTCCTGGGACGCTGTAGTCCTGGGACACTGTGTAGTCCTGGGACACTGTACTGGGGACACTGTAGTCCTGGGACACTGTGTAGTCCTGGGACACTGTAGTCCTGGGACACTGTAGTGGGACATGTAGTCCTGGGACACTGTAGTCCTGGGACACTGTAGTCCTGGGACACTGTGTAGTCCTGGGACACTGTAGTCCTGGGACTGTGTAGTCCTGGGACACTGTGTAGTCCTGGGACACTGTAGTCCTGGGACACTGTAGTCCTGGGACACTGTAGTCCTGGGACACTGTGTCCTGGGACACTGTGTAGTCCTGGGACACTGTAGTCCTGGGACACTGTAGTCCTGGGACACTGTAGTCCGGGGGACTGTGTAGTCCTGGGACACTGTAGTCCTGGGACACTGTGTAGTCCTGGGACACTGTAGTCCTGGGACACTGTGTAGTCCTGGGACACTGTAGTCCTGGGACACTGTGTAGTCCTGGGACACTGTAGTCCTGGGGGGACTGTAGTCCTGGGACTGTGTAGTCCTGGGACACTGTAGTCCTGGGACTGTGTAGTCCTGGGACACTGTAGTCCTGGGGACTGTAGTCCTGGGGACTGTAGTCCTGGGGACTGTAGTCCTGGGACTGTGTAGTCCTGGGACACTGTAGTCCTGGGACACTGTAGTCCTGGGGGACTGTAGTCCTGGGACACTGTAGTCCTGGGACACTGTAGTCCTGGGACACTGTAGTCCTGGGACACTGTAGTCTGTGGGACACTGTAGTCCTGGGACACTGTAGTCCTGGGACACTGTAGTCCTGGGACTGTGTGTAGTCTGGGACACTGTAGTCCTGGGACACTGTAGTCCTGGGACACTGTAGTCCTGGGGGACTGTGTAGTCCTGGGACACTGTAGTCCTGGGACACTGTAGTCCTGGGACACTGTAGTCCTGGGACACTGTAGTCCTGGGACACTGTAGTCCTGGGACACTGTAGTCCTGGGGGACTGTGTAGTCCTGGGACACTGTAGTCCTGGGACACTGTAGTCCTGGGGGACTGTGTAGTCCTGGACACTGTAGTCCTGGGACACTGTAGTCCTGGGACACTGTAGTCCTGGGGACTGTAGTCCTGGGACACTGTAGTCCTGGGGGACTGTGTAGTCCTGGGACACTGTAGTCCTGGGACGTGTAGTCCTGGGACACTAGTCCTGGGACTGTGTAGTCCTGGGACACTGTAGTCCTGGGACACTGTAGTCCTGGGGGGACTGTGTAGTCTGGGACACTGTAGTCCTGGGACACTGTAGTCCTGAGGGACTGTGTAGTCCTGGGACACTGTAGTCCTGGGACTGTGTAGTCCTGGGACACTGTAGTCCTGGGACACTGTGTAGTCCTGGGACACTGTAGCCTGGGACACTGTAGTCCTGGGACACTGTAGTCTGGGGGACTGTGTAGTCCTGGGACAGTAGTCCTGGGGACACTGTAGTCCTGGGACACTGTAGTCCTGGGACACTGTAGTCCTGGGGACACTGTGTAGTCCTGGGACACTGTAGTCCTGGGACACTGTAGTCCTGGGACACTGTAGTCCTGGGACACTGTAGTCCTGGGGGACTGTGTAGTCCTGGGACACTGTAGTCCTGGGGACACTGTAGTCCTGGGACACTGTGTAGTCTGGGACACTGTAGTCCTGGGACACTGTGTAGTCCTGGGACACTGTAGTCTGGGACATGTGTAGTCCTGGGACACTGTGTAGTCTGGGACACTGTAGTCCTGGGACACTGTAGTCCTGGGACACTGTAGTCCTGGGACACTGTAGTCTGGGACTGTGTAGTCCTGGGACACTGTAGTCCTGGGACTGTGTAGTCCTGGGACACTGTAGTCCTGGACTGGTGTGTAGTCCTGGACACTGTAGTCCTGGGACTGTGTAGTCCTGGGACACTGTGTAGTCCTGGGACACTGTAGTCCTGGGACACTGTAGTCCTGGGACACTGTAGTCCGGGGACTGTGTAGTCCTGGGACACTGTAGTCCTGGGACTGTGTAGTCCTGGGACACTGTAGTCCTGGGACTGTGTAGTCCTGGGACACTGTAGTCCTGGGACACTGTAGTCCTGGGGACACTGTAGTCCTGGGACACTGTAGTCCTGGGACTGTAGTCCTGGGACACTGTAGTCCTGGGACACTGTAGTCCTGGGACACTGTAGTCCTGGGACACTGTAGTCCTGGGACACTGTGTAGTCCTGGGACACTGTAGTCCTGGGACACTGTAGTCCTGGGACACTGTAGTCCTGGGGGACTGTAGTCCTGGGACACTGTAGTCCGGGGACACTGTAGTCCTGGGACACTGTAGTCCTGGGACACTGTAGTCCTGGGGACTGTAGTCCTGGGGACACTGTAGTCTGGGGGACTGTGTAGTCCTGGGACACTGTATATGGGGGACACTGTAGTCCTGGGGGACTGTAGTCCTGGGACTGTGTAGTCCTGGGACACTGTAGTCCTGGGGACTGTGTAGTCCTGGGACACTGTAGTCCTGGGGGACTGTAGTCCTGGGGGGACTGTAGTCCTGGGACTGTGTAGTCCTGGGACACTGTAGTCCTGGGACACTGTAGTCCTGGGGGACTGTAGTCCTGGGACACTGTAGTCCTGGGACACTGTAGTCCTGGACACTGTAGTCCTGGGGACACTGTAGGGGGACACTGTAGTCCTGGGACTGTGTAGTCCTGGGACACTGTAGTCCTGGGACACTGTAGTCCTGGACACTGTAGTCCTGGGGGACGTGTAGTCCTGGGACACTGTAGTCTGGGACACTGTAGTCCTGGGACACTGTAGTCCTGGGACACTGTAGTCCTGGGACACTGTAGTCCTGGGACACTGTAGTCTGGGGGACTGTGTAGTCCTGGGACACTGTAGTCCTGGGACACTGTAGTCCTGGGGGACTGTGTAGTTCCTGGGACATGTAGTCCTGGGACACTGTAGTCCTGGGACACTGTAGTCCTGGGGGACTGTGTAGTCCTGGGACACTGTAGTCCTGGACACTGTGTAGTCCTGGGACACTGTAGTCCGGGACTGTAGTCCTGGGACACTGTAGTCCTGGGACTGTGTAGTCCTGGGACACTGTAGTCCTGGGACACTGTAGTCCTGAGGACTGTGTAGTCCTGGGACACTGTAGTCCTGGGACACTGTAGTCCTGAGGGACTGTGTAGTCCTGGGACACTGTAGTCCTGGGACTGTGTAGTCCTGGGACACTGTAGTCCTGGGACACTGTAGTCTGGGGACACTGTAGTCCTGGGGACTGTGTAGTCCTGGGACACTGTGTAGTCCTGGGACACTGTAGTCCTGGGGACACTGTAGTCCTGGGACACTGTAGTCCTGGGACACTGTAGTCCTGGGACACTGTGTAGTCCTGGAACACTGTAGTCTGGGACACTGTAGTCCTGGACACTGTAGTCCTGGGACACTGTAGTCCTGGGACTGTGTAGCTGGGACACTGTAGTCCTGGGACACTGTAGTCCTGGGACACTGTGTAGTCCTGGGACACTGTAGTCCTGGGGACACTGTGTAGTCCTGGGACACTGTAGTCCGGGACACTGTAGTCCTGGGGACACTGTAGTCCTGGGACACTGTAGTCCTGGGACACTGTAGTCCTGGGACTGTAGTAGTCCTGGGGACACTGTAGTCCTTGGGACTGTGTAGTCCTGGGACACTGTAGTCCTGGGCACTGGTAGTCCTGGGACACTGTAGTCCTGGGACACTGTAGTCCTGGGACACTGTAGTCCTGGGGGACTGTGTAGTGGGACACTGTAGTCCTGGGCACTGTAGTCCTGGGACACTGTAGTCCTGGGACACTGTAGTCCTGGGGGACTGTGTAGTCAGGGACACTGTAGTCCTGGGACACTGTAGTCTGGGGGACTGTGTAGTCCTGGACACTGTAGTCCTGGGACACTGTAGTCCTGGGACACTGTAGTCCTGGGACACTGTAGTCCTGGGACACTGTAGTCCTGGGACACTGTAGTCCTGGGACACTGTAGTCCTGGGGGACTGTGTAGTCCTGGGACACTGTAGTCCTGGGACACTGTAGTCCTGGGAACTGTAGTCCTGGGGACTGGTAGTCCTGGGACCTGTAGTCCTGGGACACTGTAGTCCTGGGGGACGTGTAGTCTGGGACACTGTAGTCCTGGGACACTGTAGTCCTGGGACACTGTTAGTCCTGGGACACTGTAGTCCTGGGACACTGTAGTCCTGGGACTGTGTAGTCCTGGGACTGTGTAGTCCTGGGACACTGTAGTCCTGGGACACTGTAGTCCTGGGACACTGTAGTAGTCGGGGACACTGTAGTCCTGGGACACTGTAGTCCTGGGACACTGTAGTCCTGGGACACTGTAGTCCTGGGACACTGTGTAGTCCTGGGACACTGTAGTCCTGGCACATGTGTAGTCCTGGGACACTGTAGTCCTGGGGGGACTGTAGTCCTGGGACTGTGTAGTCCTGGGACACTGTAGTCCTGGGACTGTGTAGTCCTGGGGACACTGTAGTCTGGGGGACTGTAGTCCTGGGGGACTGTAGTCCTGGGACTGTGTAGTCTGGGACACTGTAGTCCTGGGACACTGTAGTCCTGGGGGACTGTAGTCCTGGGACCACTGTAGTCCTGGGACACTGTAGTCCTGGGACACTGTAGTCCTGGGACACTGTAGTCCTGGGGGACACTGTAGTCCTGGGACACTGTAGTCCTGGGACTGTGTAGTCCTGGGACCCACTAGTCCTGGGACACTGTAGTCCTGGGACACTGTAGTCCTGGGGGACTGTGTAGTCCTGGGACACTGTAGTCCTGGGACACTGTAGTCCTGGGACACTGTAGTCCTGGGACACTGTAGTCCTGGGACACTGTAGTCCTGGGGACTGTGTAGTCCTGGGGACTGTAGTCCTGGGACACTGTAGTCCTGGGGACTGTGTAGTCCTGGGACACTGTAGTCCTGGGACACTGTAGTCCTGGGACACTGTAGTCCTGGGGACCTGTGTAGTCCTGGGACACTGTAGTCCTTGGGGACCTGTAGTCCTGGGACACTGTAGTCCTGGGACTGTGTAGTCCTGGGACACTGTAGT
>WNGS01159405.1:10215-22715 GCA_020271785.1 Procambarus virginalis
TTGGCTGAAACTGAAAAGCCGAGAACCTCTGATGTTCATAAATTGTTCTCTGACTGTCCCTACGGCACCTCTGCTCTACTCTCGCTCTATCTGCATTTCCTTCCGTATCTTTCGCTTGTTGTTATTTTACTGTGTTCCACTCCGAAGGAACGAGTCGTACATATTCGTCCCTTTGAGACTACAGGAGTAGATTTCACAGAGCACTAACACTTACAGGCACTAAAGACAAGAAACCAGTAAAAGCTTACATCTGTCTTTTTACTTGTGCCACAACAAGGGCAGTCCATCTAGAAGTGACTCCCGATATGAGTGCCGAAGCATTCTTACAGGCTTTCCGCAGGTTTGCTTCACGTAGATCCTGTCCTAAGTTAATGATCTCAGACAATGGGTCCAACTTAGTGGCAGGAGAAGCATGTCTGAGGAAAATCTGGACACATCCAAAGGTACGCACAGCCCTAAATCAACGGCAGTGCCATTGGAAATTCATACCTCCCAGAGCACCATGGCACGGAGGCTTCTATGAACGCATGGTTGGTACGGTAAAACGTTCTCTACGGAAAACCCTACACCGCCAAAAGATTGACCTGCAGGAGCTTCAAACAGTAGTCATAGAGATAGAAGCACGAGTCAATAACCGACCACTTACCTACCTCTCTGATGATGTTTTGCAGCGTGAACCATTAAGTCCAGCTCATTTGATGTATGGTAGACCTCTCAAAACACTTGTGTCCCTTACGGACGAGGAACCAGAGGATCCTTCATATGTCAAAGAGAGTGATTTGGTTCAACGTTTCAAACATCTATCAAGGGTGATAAGTCGGTGGAATGACGTATGGACTCGAGAATACCTTACAGCTCTGAGAGAGTATCATTACGGGGCAAACAACCCCTACAACAGAATTAACTTGAACCCTGGTGACATAGTTCTGGTGGATAGTGATGGACCACGCTCAGAGTGGCCTATAGGTCAAATAGTCTCTGTTCATCCAGACAGCCAGGGCATCTTGAGAATAGTGAAAGTAAAATGCCGAGGCAACACTACTCTCAAAACTTTAGAGAAATTAGTTCCTTTAGAACTGGCCAGGAACGAAGACGTACAGCGACTTCCAGCACCCGATACGCCAGTACGGGACATACGTCCCCAAAGGACTGCAGCTCAACAATGTAAACTCAAATTAAAGCAGCATTATAATTCTGAAGGAGAAGAATAAAGTGATCGCAGTCCTTACCGGGACTTCGACCCGTGTTCTTCCCCCCCGGAATTATGTCGGGAAACCGACACACAAATAGTATAGTCTTCCCTTAACAGTATCCTCTTAAAATTAGAGAATGGGAGACTCCGTGACGTCATCGACGTCGCCGCAGTATTTACATTATTAAACCACTGTTCATACAACAGTTTAATGTCTAAATTGAATAAAAAAGTGTTCAATAAGACTGAATATAATTATTAACACCAAAATATAGCTTGATTCCCTTGTTAACGTAAATTTAACTTAGAAGTAGAAAAATTATTGGAACAACTAGGGAGGAGAGCGTCTCTTACAGACGCCACGCTCACACGAAAACAATAACAATGGAGCTCGCGTGTGTGTTGTGATAATGGCCACAGGATAGACCTACTCTGCCTTAAGAAACTGCCACAGCAACATCACTACTACAAATGAGAGCACTCCAGTATCCGTCTTACCAAGTATTTGTTTATTATTCTAGTGCACTTTTTAATATCAAATTTAAGACGGTTACAATATATGAACAACACCAACACCATGTACGTGTACCCCATTTTTACAGCCCTCACATACCATGTTATACCTGTATTGATATGTTTAGGGAAATGTACTAACTCCTTGCATCCCAAACAGGTAAATTGTGACTTGGAACAGCAAGTAGCTGAGCAGTAGAACTACACATGTACCTAGCTGTTGCCAGCCTTGAAGGCCTCCACAGCCGCCATTGGCACCATGAGGCACAGGGCCACACCCACATAGATGCTACCATGACACAGCCTTAGTGGGCCCTTACTACAGGCTCAGATAAGGCCATTCTAGTTATTGTAGTAGTAGTATTCATAACTAGTAATAATTGTTGAAATAATAGTAGATTAGACCACCATATGTGGTATGATAAAATAATATAATTAAACTTAGGTAAACAATTTGTAGTTTAAGAAGGAGCCATTACAAAGTGGTTTAAGCTACAAATTGTCCCCCCCAATTTGTGTGAGATTAATTTCAGGCAGTTTTAACAAGTACATACAGTCCACTCAATTTCTTACCTACTAAGAAAAAATAAGATAAACTTTAATTTACTGAAGTCAATTAAAAGAGATATACTGCCTGGAGTTTTTACCCACAAGGAGCAGTGAGATCCTTGAAGAGGCTTAAAGCGGTTTAAGGAAGGTATTATTAATACACTGCTTTGTAGATTTTATATATCAAAGGAAATCTGTTCATTCTACTACTGGCAAATTCCTTCGGAATTCTTGTTTAATAGGCTCTTTAATTAAAGTGCACATGGAAGCAGCAAAGACAGATCCCGATAAAGAGAAATCGGTAGCTAGTTTGACCAGTCAGTTGGCTCAGGAGAGGAATTGTTGTTTAATGAGGGGGATGCAGTATATGCAAGGATTTTGGAATGGGAAAGCTTGGGTTGAAGGAAAAATTAGGGAAGTCCTGGGCCGCAGGAATTTCACTGTGCAAGTGCAGAGTTTTGGGAGCATTAATTGGAAAAGGCATGCAGATCAGCTCATGCCAAGGTTCATAGGGAATCTTGAAGACCCTTCAGGTGGGGTTGGGGCAACTAGTGATACCCATCCTAATAATGAAGGGGTAGCAGCTCCTGCAGAAGACAAGGAGGCAGAGCAAGGGGCAGCAGAGGATAATGGGGATACAGTTAACCCTATGGACTTTACAGGGAGTAATTCAGCAGAATGTTTCCCAGAAGTAACAGGTCAGGACTCCCAGTTCAGAAAATCAGGAAGTCATACGACCGCCTGATAGACTTAACTTGTAGGGGTATGGTTTATTTAAAAGGGGAGGAATGTTGGGATTGAGTACTACAGATGTTGGAGGTAGCATGTTTGGAGCAGATGCTCTTTTGTTTTTGACCTTGTTAATAATATTTCATGTACCTGATAATTGTTTTGTTGTTATTGTTATTGGCTGAGAATAAAACCATGTGGATGAAGATTGTTTCTCTTCAGCCTTCAACCATAACAGTTGACATGCACTACAATGTTACTAGATGTTAAGACTACAAATGATTAGTTAATATTTGGGGAAGCCTTATCTGTATAGTTGTTTATGGCCTGGTCAACCAGATATGAATGCAGATAACCACATGTTACATGTTGTACCAGGTAGTTGATTGCTAATTTCTCTTCTGTTACGAACCAAGATTCCTCGCCCGAGCACGAAGCCATGAAGTCCACTCCCGAAAATCCCACAACATGGACAACGCCATCTAGTGATGACGGGAGATGCCGGCAATAAGTGCTGGATGCCTGTCCTAGTCGGCACGTGACGTAGCTGCTGCTGACCTCTGGTGAGGTGGCGCTTAGACAGTGAACGCCATCTATGGAGCGAAGAGGTGGACGTTTGTGTCTAAGCTAGTAAGTGATGTTTCCTAGTGGTCCCATGTAGTGTTCCTAGTACTGATGACGTGTCTGCTTTCAGAGTCAACCTAGGGCAGTGGTGAGGTACGTTGAGTCAGTCTACCCAAGGCAGCCAAGGTCTCTTCACCAGTCTGCTTTGTAGAAGCTGTGAGTCAACCCCGGACGAACTCTGCTGAGTGTGTGATTGCCTGCCTGAGGAGTGGCAGTAACGGGATTCGCCGTATCGGGGGCTGGCTGGTGGAAGAGACCACCCACTGCGGTGCCTAGCTAGGAGAGTGACCAGCGAGTCACACGAGGCTCCTGCCTAGGGATCACAACCCTAGTATTAGTCGTGGAGTGGCCTAACAGCGAGGCTGACTAGTACCTGCCAGCTACGGGCTGGACTGTGTTTGTAGGCCATCACGACGAGGCACCCAGTGGGATTGTGATTTGGCTGGCCTGTGGCCAGGGTAGATTTATCGTGGGTTCTGGGGCCACAGAAGAGGAAACCATGAAAGGCTACCCAGAGTGAGCATCGCCAAGTATCCAGTGTCTTCAGAGGAAGACGAAGATGTAAATGCTGTGTAGTAATAATACCCTTTTGTAACTTTAATTTACGTATGGTGGTGGGAAAGAAATATATATATATATATATATATATATATATATATATATATATATATATATAAACTAATTACATTTTCAAAGACTTTTAGTTTTCACACACAACTATAACCTTAAAGCACTAAACAGTTCTTTACTCTATATATATATATATATATATATATATATATATATATATATATATATATATATATATATATATATATATATATATATATATATATATAATTAGTATACTTGTGTATTTAATGTACCTCCCACGTTGATTTTACTTGCGTTACGGAGCTCACCCCTTGAAAGCCTCTACTAACTTGGGGCCGGATACCCAAAAAACTAATACCATCAGAATAGAACCCGGTTGCATCCCAGTAGGGCCGTAACATCTTCCCCTTCAATTTCACCTGTCAAAAAGGGTGGTACGCAGTAATAATCATAACAAATATATGACATCTATATCAGGAGAAATTATTATGATTAATTATTAACTGATAGTTACCCATTTAGGTGGCTTGCCATGTGTCCTAACCGGAATAACCTAATCTATATTGCTGGCCAAAAATAGTAAGATTTAATGGGTTATTGGGTACAGAACACTTCCCTTACTGTTGACGAAAATCGTGCTGATGATGGGAGCTGTTTACATCCCACAACCCGAGTCGGGAAAACAATTGCGGAGTTTCAAGCGAGCTCATAGCGAGACTTTGTTGTTAAATTAATGGCGTCTTCCGCCCACTCACGCACCAGGCGTCTTACCCAAATGCGTTTTATCAAAAAGTGGAAAGATTTTTTTTTTTATTTCATTTGTTTTAGTATTGATAATTAAATTAGTTCAAGGGGAAATGTTTTTATGATCTTTACAGTCCAGAGATAGGTAGGTATTGTGACGACTGTCAATAGTCACGAATTCGTACATACTTAGCCTTTAGATAGTAGTATACTGGCTAGTAAGGAATTATTTTAAAATAAATGAAGCTAAAAAAACTAATTTAAATATTCATAGGCCTAGTATATATCACACATATGTACTATATTAGGCCAATAATATTGTGTATTAGGCCTAGGAAGGTTAGATTAGTTTAGTCTGTCAAACACAAGTAAAAAATAGTTTTCCGGTTTGTCCAACATAATAGTTCAGATTTCTACTCTCCAATTTCGTTGTCCGTCGGTATATATACTATGGTCCTCATTGTTACTATAAATACTACCAAAACAGGAGAGTGGGCTGAGCTTAGGGGGGTTAGTTTATTAAATTTTATTTATTTCGAATTTAAGCTATCCAGTCAAATGTCGAATATTTAGATTTAATTTTCAGGGTTTTAATTTAAAATTCTGGTCTAAATTACAAGGGCCAGCCACTTGGCTGCTCCTGCACCCTGCATATGTGATATATATGCGACTCCAGACAGCATATGAGACTAACAGATAATTAAACTCGGTAACACTGTCATAGGAATGTATACCAGAATTTATTTAAAGTATAGTGCTTATTTAATTTGTGATCAATAACTGGGTACTATAAATTAAGGTTAGTATTAAATGAACAAATCCACGAGGGCCGTGACGAGGGTTCGAACCTGCGTCCGAAAGGATCCCAGACGCTGCCTTAATCGACTGAGCTACGACATGGTAAAAGAACTGCAACCAGGAAATCATCCTGATTTAAAAACGGTTCCTGCAGTCTCTCCGAGACACAAACCAGGGTTTTATGCAATTCCCTCATGCACCCGAGCTATGTCAATAGACTGTTCTAACTCTTCGCCCTTACTTCATTACACACAGAAATCACAATAGCGTAATGCATCAAATGAACAAATCCTCATGGGCTGTGACGAGGGTTTGGGTGCAGGGGGGAATTGCATAAAACCCTGGTATGTGTCTCAGAGAGACTGCAGGAACCGCTGGTAAATCATGATGATTTCCCGGTTGTAATTATTTTACGATGCTCAGTCGATTAAGGCAGCATCTGGGATACTCTCAGACGTAGGTTCGAACCCTCGTCACGGCCCTTGTGGATTTGTTCATTTGATGCATCACGCTATTGTGATTTCTGTGTATAAGGTTAGCATTGTTTAAATTTGCAAGGCCTTAGTTGGCAAGAAGACTGAGCTTGTCTAAAGCCAGGAGGTTCTCAATACGGCCGACGCAGCTGCTTGCGGTGGTGAACTGATGGACTGATGTCATGAGAAGATGATTGATGTCATCAGGGATGGGTGAACTGATGTCATCAGAATACTTCCAGCTAGCAAAATTTAGATTATAATAACAGTATGTAACATATCAAATCAAAATTATACTCTAGGATGAGCAATAAGTGCACCCTTTCGTTGATTGTTGTTATGCCTGGTAACTGCTCTCAACCACCCCTACTCTAATTAAGTTACAACTTATTTGGCTAAATAAGACTTTACAAAAGTTTGGGTGTCATTTAGCTTTGATTAAATGCGAGGCGGGCAACGACCATATATGAGGTCTTAGAGGATGTTTAACAGCTGTGACATCAGGAATGCTCCCGTATTCAACGGCAGCTTGAGAGAGAGAGAGTGAGTTGGTAACGCCTTTCATCTCACAGGAGAGACTATATTGTTTAGTAATTATTCGATGCGTCATAACTTTATTATTTAGAAGGACAAACCGTCATTACGTTTACTGGTTAGCCCTTAAAGAACTAATTGTGTTTCTGTTAAGAGATAATTTTAAACTATTATTAATGTAATGTTGGCGGTTGATTTGACTGGTATGTAATAATGTTGAGCATGTTGTTGCTGCTCTCGTAGGCCTCATTGAGCAGCTATGTTATAAACTCCCTTACATTTTTATTTCTGTGTGAACAGAGAATTTAATTCTCGTAAGGACTCTAGAATACAGTATTTTATATTTAAAGATTATTAATTACTCATCATCGTAGTGGGCATTTTTCACACCATTCTCATATCACCCAAGTGGTAAATTACTACACCTTTCTTATATCTAAGTGGCAAGTCACTACCCCTTTTTCATATCAACTACATGGCAAGCTGCTGCCACTGTCTTATATCATCTACGTGATAAGTTATCCCCCCTCCCTTACTTATGTCATCTACATGGTACGTTACAATCCTTCACTTATATCATCTTCATGGTATGTTACTACCCTTTACTTATATCATCTACATGGTAAGTTACTATCCCTTAGTTATATATTATACATGTGTGACGGTGCCCTCTCCAATTTCTCCCATATGCCAGCTGTAAGAGTCATACCAGCTTACCTGCAGGTTCTCTGAGGTGCTGGGAATCTTCTGAGGTATGAGGCTTCCAGAATGGTTGCTTATTTGGGGAGAAATTTGCATTTGTAAATTTGCAGGGAAGAGGAAAAGTCGTGCCCTGGGTACAACAAAATGGCGCCCTTTGGCCTGCAAATCCACCATTTTGTGTACGACACCTGCCGGTCGGTGATTGGCTGGCTGAGGTCACATGACTTCATTGACCAATCAGAGCCCGCCCCTGCTGGGTCTGTGACGTCACCGAGAGACCTGGTCTGCCGCCTGCAGAGCGCCAGGCGCTCAGAGATACTTGGCGCTCCGTTGAGAGCGGACGTGCGCCAATTGAGCTCTCGAGTTCCGAGGTCTAAGAGCCTCCTTAAGTGGATATACACAGCCTGACGAGTATATAGTGACTAACAAGGACTGCAGTACTTCAGGGAAGCCCGAGGAAGCCTAATCCAGCGGTGTAAGCCCTGGAAACACAAACCGAAACTGTCTCTATTTTCCGCTTGTTACAACTTGTAATAAAGTTGTTACATCTTGGCTTAATGTGTTTATGATGAATTAGAACGTTGTTACAACTTGTTATATTGGTTGTTATAACTGGTTAGGAGGTGTTAAAACTTGTTCGAACGTTGTACCAACGTCGTAGTTTCGGTGTGTGTTTGGCGGGAGGGCGCCGTGGACCGGGAGCTGATACGTCTTGGAGAAGTCGAGAGAGTTACGACGGCTGGAGAAGTGAGTGACTCGCCATCAGTGAAACTCCAAAGCATTCTGAGCTGTTGTGATTGGATCACACCCACTAGGAACTCAGAAGGGAGAAGGTGCATCTGGATCCTCGAATGTGGTCTCGGTGAAGGAGTTCTTAAGGGGACGACGTGTGCAGTGACGACTGGACGAGCCAACGCCCAGGAACTTCACTCAGGGAATGAACACGGAGATGACGAGGATCTTCACGATGCCTATGGATTGGTGATGCTTCTGGAACGCTGAGGAACAACGCGAGGAACGGAAACCCAGCGAACGGAAACTGGAACCTAGGCGTCTGAGGACAGGATATATTAAGGTAGATAATTTTTCCCTCCCATATTTCCCTTCGTTGTTAAGTAAGATAGGCCTATTATTATGCTTAGGCATTTACTAGAGTGCATATAAGTCATAGGAGTAGATTAGGCTGTGGGACAGCACGTATATATCATTCTACTGAGTGGTGAAGACAGCGTGTGGCCGGCTTGTGAAGGATTGAGGGACGACGTTGATGAAGCTGCTCAGTGAAGGGGGGCCAGTGATCCCTTTAATTCATCAGCTGATGCGAGCTGCCGGCGGCCACCAGAGGAGCGCTGCTGTCACCATTATTATTATTATTTCCACGAGTCCATACATGTATCTCGTGTGTTGTAGTTTACTTTGAGTAAACGTTTTATTATTTTATCACTGCTTTTGATGTAACCTCCATCTCATTGAGCTTTGTGATTAATGACATATGATTATACTGTACTGTTACTGGCATGACATAGAGAGAGACCCTGTGTTGGCAACACGACATTAGATTTGAACACTGGTACTGGCATTCCCTAATGAGTGACCTTGAGATGGCATCACGACTATACATTTGAATTCTAGTACTGGCAGCATATAGTATGGTTCTAGGCTGCTGTAAATATATTATATTCGAACTAACGGCGTTGCTGGGATGCTGAGAGAATTACCCAGCTGGCGACCAGAAGGTAGGAGGTGGAAGTGAGGCTACGGCCGAAAGTCCGGCAAATTCTCTGCACACATAGGTGGGCAGGCCCAGTGGGCGAGTCACATACTGCAGGATTAAGCTTAGTAGTGTGGGCTGGGCCTTCTCCTCTCCCCCTTGGGTTCAAGGTCAAGTGGTGACCGGTCTTGAGGCATGACTAGGAGAGTTCCCTGGGGTGATATGTGATACCCTAGTGGAGGGAGTGAAGTCCCACGGCGTGAGGTCAGTAGCACGATCCCTCACTGTTTAACTGTAACCTTATGTAATACAAGGCCAAGGTGAGTGGCGCGTGACAATGGTAAGTTACTATATACCCCTTACTTATATCAACTTCAATGCAAGACACAATCCCTTAGTTATACCGTCTAGGTAGTAAGTTATTCTTCCCAACTTATATATGTTAAACCTAAGATATCATGCATGATGTCATTTACAGAGTTACAGCCCCGCTCCTGTGCCAGGTAAGTCCACTACGGGCTCACTATAGCCTGTGCTACTTGGAACTTTTTATCCCGAGTAGCTTAATTTAAAACAACAATGTCATGTTTATGGTAAGTTACTGTTCCTTGGCTAATGTTGTAAAAGTTACCAATAACTATTTCTTATGTTAGAATTATACATATTGCTTGAGAATAAGCCAGTTTTTTGTTAAAGACCTAAAGTATTCAGCTGCAGTCAAATGAAAAGGAAAAATCTACTTACTTATTCCTTAAGAATTTAAATGCACGTTGAAAATAAACCTTTTCCAGTGGTTTTAGTTGATAATGGACTTTGATATAATTTAGATAGTCTGTCCTGCGAACATGGACGGTGATTATGGTAATATTTTTCGTAGCATTGTTGTGCAGACTTTTAACCGCATGATTAAGATGGTGTTTAGCTTTGTTAAGAATTATATCATTAAAAACCAACTCCCGACGAAGGTGGTCTCTTAGTGGCAGTAATAGGGACCAAGGGCACGGGTTGTTGTAAATGTACACAGATTCACTCAGTGGATAAGGATGCAGTTTGGAGTCAAACACAGCTCCAACACTGGCCGCGTTCTGGACAGAAAGCTTGCTGTACAGGTTGGAGAAATTTTCCCTTGAGGTGTTCGTAAGGAAGCACTTCGTGCCTTCAACTGGCAGACTCAGCTTAGGGAAGATTTTTCTTAAATAACTCTTCATATCTTCTTGAATCGCAACCTGCCGATAGAAATGCAATAATTAGGAAGCGATTGTTGCTATAATTTCAAACGCATATTTCTGCACATTTCCTCGTCGACCGGAAATATATATAGGTGGTACGAGAAGTGAACACTCATAGGTATTTAGAGTTATATGGCATGTTTTTCTCAGTATGCTATGTATTCCCTTCTCTGAGGCTATAGGTCCCTACAACCTACAATTGCACCAAAGGTGGTACCTATTTCCCTACACACACACACACACACATATCCTCCCTGCCCCTCCCCCTTCACTGGATCCCCCGCCCCTCATCCTAGTATCCTCTGAGACCCTGTTATCCACCTCACAGGTCTTCACACCCATGGAACAGCTTCCCCTATCAGCAGAACACTCACCAAGAAGGCGATTTGATAAGGAACAGAAGAAAGTGAGCCTCAAAGCAATGTACACTAACATAGATGGAATTACAAATAAAGCAAATGAGCTTGGAGAACGGGTACTAGAGGAAAACCCAGACATAATAGCCCTTACAGAAACAAAACTGACGAAAACGATAAATGCAGTGTTCCCACAGGACTATTATGTTATAAGGAAAGATAGGGAAGGAAGAGGTGGTGGTGATGTAGCTCTGCTGGTAAGAAAAGGCTGGGATATTGAGGGGATGGTTATTCAGGGCTGTGAAGGCTTCAGTGACTACATAGCAGGTACCATAACAAATGGAGGGAAAAAAATATAGTCGTAGTCATATATAATCCACCACCAAATGACAGAAGACCTAGACAGGAATATGATAGAAACAACATGGCCACCATCAACATAATAGAAAGAGCAGCTTCTGTTGCTAGCAGGAATGGATCTGGACTTCTAATTATGAGAGACTTCAACCATGGGAAGATAGATTGGGAGAACAGAGATCCGCATGGTTGACCAGAAACATGGAGAGCTAAGCTGCTGGAGTGGCAATAAGAAACTTTCTAAGCCAGCACGTCAAGGATCCAACAAGAATGAGAGGAGAAGATGAACCAGCAATGCTTGATTTGATATTTACCCTAAATGAGTGGGATATAAGGGAAGTTAAGATGGAAGCACCCTTGGGAATGAGTGACCACAGTGTATTGAACTTGAGTACCTGGTAGAGCTAGGAATTATCTCCCCCAAAAAGAACTAGGAATCAAAAGGCTGGCATACCGAAGGGGAATTATGACAGATGAGAAGTTTCCTAAGTGAAATACCTGGGACACAGACCTCAGAGATAAGTCTGTACAGGGTATGATGGACTATGTTACCAAAAGTGTCAGGAGGCAGTAAACAGGTTCATCCCGGCCAAAGGGAAAAACCGAGAAGCAACAGAAGAATCCATGGTATAATAGGGCATGTATGGAAAGAAGAGAAACTGAACAAAAGGGCGTGGAGGAACTTCCGGAATAACAGAACACCAGAAAGGAGAGAGAGATACAGAGAACCAGGAATGAGTACGTCAGGGTGAGAAGAGAAGCAGAGAAAAGTTTGAAAATGATATAGCAAACAAAGCCAAAACCGAAACAAAGCTACTCCACAGTCACATCAGAAGGAAAACAACAGTGAAAGAACAGGTATTGAAACTTAGAACAGGCGAGGACAGGTATACAGAGAATGACAAAGAGGTGTGTGTGAAGAACTCAACAGAGGTTCCAGAGGTTCCAGGAGGTCTTCACAATAGAACAAGGTGAGGTCACTGTGCTAGGAGAAAGGGAGGTAAACCAGGCGGCCTTGGAAGAGTTCGAAATTACGAGAGAGGAGGTCAAGAGACACCTGCTGGATCTGGATGTTAGAAAGGCTGTTGGCCAGACGGGATCTCACCTTGGATACTGAAAGAGTGTGCAGAGGCACTTTGCTTGCCACTCTCCATAGTGTATAGTAAGTCACTGGAGACGGGAGACCTACCAGAAATATGGAAGACGGCGAATGTGGTCCAAATATACAAAAGGGCGACAGGCAAGAGGCACTGAACTACAAGCCAGTGTCCTTGACTTGTATACCATGCAAGGTGAGGAGAAGATCGTGAGAAAAAACCTGGTAAAACATCTGGAGAGAAGGGACTTCGTGACAAATCGCCAACATGGGTTCAGGGAGGGTAAATTTGCCTTACA
>WNGS01159405.1:27715-51740 GCA_020271785.1 Procambarus virginalis
TTATTAGGCTATATACCAGTAGATTCCATTTATTTACGGGCGTCAGCAGACTGCCCATATTACAGCCTAAAATTCATTATTTATTATCAACATTTCTACTAATACATTATGTATAAAGTAGGATTAGTGGGAATAGCCAAGTACCCACAACCCTTAGACCATACCTCACACCGAGGTGATAATTTTTAGGTCACCAGGATCACCTGCTCACAATTTTTATAACAATCCAATATAACACCTGCATTAGATGCCTCACCTTTAACAATAATTTATTAGGTGGTAATGATATCATCCTATCCGTCAACCAGCTGAAATAATTAACCACTTAAAAACTATTATCAGTTCCTTTAAACAAATTAGCAACACTGTGGTATTCACATTGGTGGAACCTCGCCATTTAAGAAATGATAACCGTAGGGGAGTGAGTCCCGAATATTATCAGCGTTCTGCTAAATACACAAACTTTCGGCTGAGGAAAAGAGTGAGATTGGAAGCCACTTATATTCATTTTACAGCTAGACCATATCAACAGGGCTTGGCATCAGACGTGTACATCTGTCAGGAGAGTCGGGACCCATGAGCTCAACAAATTAGTCAATACTAATCATTTTTATTAATTATCACAATTATCACAAACGGTTATTATTAATTATCGTCCTTTTATCATATTATCATCTAATTTATTATAATATAATTCATTAACACAATTAAACACAAACAGTTGTGGCTGGCAAGTCAACTTAGTGTATATACACATAATTTTTCACTTGTTTCTAAGTCATACATTATATATAAAAAAATCCAAAAAAGCGTTCACATCCATATTACTGCACCATTGCATATATGCCAACCTCTGATGAGGTAGGATATTTTTTAGACTGTAATTGTACTAAGGTGTGTACAATGCAATCTAAACTATTTAGTCATTCCTAAGTAGGAATTATTAGCGAGTACTGTACTAGACAGCGCTGGTGTACATACATATTATTCAGATTTGTGCTGACCCTAATTAGGATGGGATCTATAAACCATTTATTGTGTATATATAATATTATTTCATGTATTATTGATGCTATGGGTGTTCACTATTCCATCAAATGGTGATAATTATGAGCTAACCGGCCAAATTCCAATAGTGACATTCAAGTACTACTCAATATTAGCTATCCAATGTTAGGTAGGTAAATTAACCGCTAAACGAGGTAGTGTAGTCTATTCATATACATTAGGCTATTATATTGATATTAAGCTTATTAAATGAGCCAATATCCCAGTTACATCAGTAACAACTATTTACTATCAGACCAGCCCTTACCCAGCAAGATGTAATCGGCTGACAGAACGAAAAAGACCCTTACAGGTCTGAAAGGTCACTTGACCCGACAGTTTACCAAGTGTCAAAATCTGTCACAACAGTCACCTGTTGACTAAATTGAACTAGAGAACTACCTTCAAGTTGCCAAAAGTAAATTCGAGCAAATTAAGCAACATATGAATCTGTACTTGTCAGAACTTTACAAAATCTCAATTGGTGAGACGGAACTTGATGACATTGTAAATACAGTAATTTTAACCCGTACGAAGATGATGTACAGGTTAAACTTCAACCTTTAAAAAGCAGATTGCTAAAACAAATTAACAACAGCCTCTACTGCACTTCCAGATCCTGATGTCAAATTACCTCAGATCAGTATACCCCACATTCTCTGGTACGAGATGAGAGTTGGGATGATTTCTGGAGTAATTTGTGGATGCAGTAGATTCCAAAACCAACATTCCCAAAACAACAAAGTTCGCTTATTTACAAGGATGTTTATGATTAAGCCTTGAAAGTAATCTCTAACATAACACTGACCATGATGGTTACGACCTAGCTGTTCAATTGCTTAAGAGCAACTACGATAACAAGGAAAGGACTATTACTATTTTAGTCCAAAAATTGCTGGTTTACCAACTGGTAACAATTCTACAGATTCTCTTCAAACTTTCAGACTAGAACTAGAGTCTCTAATCAAGGCCTTAAGCCTTAAAGTCCAAATTAAGACTGCTGAATGGATGACAAAGGTAGTTGTAAGGCGTAAATTACCAAGGGAAACTTTAGACAAATTGTGTACTATGTACAATAAAACCTCTCTGACCATGAACGAGATCACAGAAGGTACCCTAGTCGAAAGACAAAGAGCTAATCAAGATGGGAAGAGTGTTTCAAACTTCTCTACTAATTCTCATCATAAACCCCAACGTATTGCAGCAACTACTGTAGTAAAACCAAATTCCAATGAATCATCTCCTAAAGGGAAATCTGGTAATGTAGGTACATACACAGTGAACTCTTCAATCCCCGTAGTGAGCACCACTCCTACGACTTCTCCTACAATGAAGAAGTGTTTGTTCTGCAATAATGAACGTCTTACTTATAAGTGTAGTACTTATCCAGACCATAATTTCCGAATTCATCTTTTGCAAGAATTACACCAATGCACAAATTGCATGGGTCCTCATGACCCCAATAGCTGTACTGTCTCCTTACGTATGTGCAACAAGTTCTACAGGGGTAGACACCATTACTCCTTGTGTGGTGGTGATCAATCAAGATCAACTAATCCTCATAAGAAAACTATAAAATTTACATCTGTACAGTATTGCAAGGTGCATCAGGACATAAGTGTACTTGCAACAGAGTTGAGTAACAATTACATTACCAACAGCTCAATTAAAATTAATCACTAAGGGATCTAGGATTTCCACTAGTGGTCTCTTTGACCAAGGTTCATAGTAAACCTTTATTTCTCAACAGTTAGTTGATCAGTTGAAACTGAAGCCTATTGCTCGAGTGAATTTAAATATCTCTGGAATCCTAACCAATAGTGGACCTCGTGACTACCAGGTTGTTAAAGTCTTGGTACGTTTAGGAGGCTGCACCAGCCCAATTCAAGCCATAGTCGTTGACAAGATCCCCTCAGATTTACATGTTACAGGTCTTGCTCAAACAGTCAAATTTCTTAAACGCAGCGGTATTAGGCTAGCGGATCATAAAATAAATATAAGACTGTCTCAACAATGTAGGTATTCTTATTGGAGCTGACTACTAATATAGATTTATTACTGGATGCACCAGACAACGAGGTGTAAACTTGCTGCTGTCAGCTGGGAGTAAGCTACTCACAGGACCGGTGTTGACCCAACAAAAAACTAAATCTACTAGCAACCAACCAAATAATTCAATAGTGGCGTGGCTAGGCCTAGAACAGTCACCACTACATGTCAGAGACGAAACTGAGGATGAGGAGTTCAATCTCCCTGTACACAAATTATGGGATTTGGACGCCTTAGGCATAGTTCCTGATCAACCTAGTCCGGATGACACATGGACTTATCAACAATATCTTGATACTGTTATTTTTCAAGATAATCAATATTGGGCGAGACTCCCGTGGAAGCTGAATCACTCACAACTTTCAGTAAATTATTTCATGGCCTCAACCCAATTAAATTCTCAGTTTGCTAGGCTACGCAAGCAACCAGATAAATTACAACTGTATCATACTTTGATTCAGAAACAACTTGCTAATAAATTATAGAAGTTGTTGAAGAAGACAACCATAAATCAGGCCATTACTTGAAACATCATGCTGTCCTGAAAGATACAGTTACGACACCGATCAGGATTGTATTTAACTGTAGTGCCATATTAACGGCAGACAAAGTGTCATTAAATGATTGTCTACAAACTGGACCTAGCCTATCCCAAAGACTACAAGATGTTTTATTACAATTTCGCTCTGGTATTTTTGCCTATACGGCTGATATTAGGAAGGCCTTTTTAAGAGTAGGCATGCAAGAGACAGATCGTGATTTTATTAAAATTTCTCTGGGTGAAAGATCCACAGGATCTTAATAGCAATGTCATTACTTATAGGTTTGCCTCAGTGCTGTTTGGAGCAACATCTTCACGATTCTTACTCCAGGCTACTCTGGATACATATCTTAAGAAGTCTAATAGCCTCTACAAGACTGAGATTAGCAACAACTTATACGTTGACAATTTTCAAGGAACAACTAATGATAAAAATAAACTAGTGGAAATTTACTATGAGGCTAATCGTGAACTGTTAGGAGCTAATATGCCCTTACAGTCGTGGGCCTCAAATAACAAACAACTAAACTAGATAATCGAGGAAGAATTCCCTGATTATAAGGTACCTCATAAACCGAAAGTCTTATGTATGGAGTGGAATACTTCCACGGACAAATTAAATGTCAAGTCGGTGGAAATCAACCATTCACCCTTAACTATGAGAAAACTACTCTTCTATGTCAGCAAACCACTTGACCCTTTAGGCCTACTCAGTCCTATTCTAATTAAGGGCAAACTCCTTATGCAGGAATGCTGGCAAAGGTGGGATGAAACATTGCCGGAGGATCTCCAAGAAAAATGGCAGCAGATAATTCCTGATTACAACAAACTTAGTATTTTACAATTTCCTCGAAATGCCTTAGGACTGAATTTACCCACGAATTTACATGTGTTCTGCGATGCTTCAGGCAAAGCGTATGGCTCAGTAGTCTATCTGGCAAATACTCAACAATCATTTTTGCTTACATCTAAGGCAAAGGTAGCCCCAAATAAAAAGAGGCCACTAACCCAAATGTTGACCAGACCACACATTAGAAGGTGAAGGGACGACGACGTTTCGGTCCGTCGTGGACTATTCTCAAGTCGATTGTCTGCTTTATTAGTAGGTGTAAGACTGGCCCATTGCCTGATCAAAACCTTCAGTAATATTCACTTTGGTAAAATAGTAGTGTGGTCAGACAATAAGGCAGTATTACAGGGGGTAAAAAACGACAACAACAAAACTCCCTACGTCAGCAATCGAGTAAGGGAAATTCGAGAACCGTCTGCTGGCTACAAATTGAGACATGTCCCCACTAAGGACAATCCAGCTGACTACTTATCCAGAGGTTTGACTTTAAAACAATTAGTTAAAACCGAGATGTGGTTTAATGGAACCCAATGGCTAGTTAGTGGTCAGTGGCCCCAACAAAAGCTACAAGTCATTGTGACCAATATCACTACATCTGTTGTGGATACAGAACCCCCATCGAACTTTAGCTATCAATCCTCATCATTATTCCAATTTAAGTAAACTGCTAAGAGTTACCAAAATAGTATTTGATTTCATCAACAAGATAGGGATCAAGTATCGATTTCCTAGTTCCATCAAGTATTGGGTCAAACAAGCTCAACAAGAGACTTATGGGAAGGAATATGAACATCACCCAGATAAGTTGAGTAAGTCTCCGAGTATTTGGCTTGACTCAGATAACTATAACCTCTTGAGATGCGGTGGACGTCTGCTTCATGCAGAAATAAATTTAGATACGAAGAATCCTATACTTCTACCACGTCACCACATCATCACTAAACTCATAGTTCTGCATTACCATGAGCATAATACATTGCATGGTTGAGTATTAGATACTCTTACTGATCTTAGAGTTTCTGGCTTACCCAAGGTCGCCAAACTGTCAAATCCTTAATCAAGTCTTGTATAATCTGCAGGAGATATGATGCTCGAGTGTGTCCTTATCCAGGACCTCCACCTCTACCTAAGGAGCGAGTCGTCCACCTTTGTTCCTTTTGAGACCACAGGCGTTGACTACACCGGAACACTAATTTTAACCAGCACTCCAGATAAGATTCCACTGAAAGCCTACATTTGTCTTTTCACGTGTGCTACCACACGAGGCATACATTTAGAAGTCACTTCTGACATGAGTGCAGAAGGCTTTCTTCCAAGCCTTTCGCAGATTTGCCGCATGCAGATCTTGCCCAAAATTAATGATTTCAGATAATGGATCTAACTTCGTGGCAGGAGAAATCTGCTTACGAGACATATGGAACCATCCAATAGTACACTCTGCTCAAACAGAGACAATACCACTGGAAATTCATTTCTCCATGAGCCCCATGGCAAGGCGGTTTTTACGAACGAATGGTGGGAACTGTCAAGAAATGCCTATGAAAGGCCTTACACCGGCAGAAAATTAATCTCACTGAACTACAGACCCTTGTCGTAGAAATTGAAGCTCAAGTCAACAACAGGTTTTAACCTACTTATCAGAAGATTTTTCTCGAAGAGACCCCCTGAATCCCTCTCATTTGATTCATGGTGGTCTTCTGTGCCCTCTAATATCTCTAGGATGTAACAAAGTAGCTGTTGTAGGCATGACCCAGAATGTTCGAGAAACCACGGGTAGGGACCTGACCCCAAGCACATGGTCGCATCCGCGAGGAGGGGGGGGGGACATTGGCGGTGAAAATAACTGCCGCCTTTGTTTACAATTTCGCATAAGGAATTATTCCACATTATTCAGTAATTCAGAGAAATTAGTCTTCATTCAAATTGTATAATATCCCTGTTTATAGTATCAAGAGTATCCTGATTGTCAGGATAATGAGTTAAGTCACCATCAGTGACGTCACTAGACTTGGGAGCGGAACAATTTGACCGACCTGAGTTCACAAGGGTCACCAAAGCTCCATATTTTTGGTATTTTCTCAAAGGTCAAATAGCCATTTTGTAAACGGAAATAGCTCTTCCCTAGATGCTTGTGTAATTAACTTCAGTTAAAAGAACTCAACCAATCTGGGTCGTTCAGTACAACAGAGGTTAGTTGTTAAACTTAAGCCTTGCTAGTAACTTAGTAAACAAGGCAGAAGAATACTCTGCTCTGGCTTCTGGGTAGAGGAGCCTTAGAGGAGGACAGTGTGGTAGAAGAGAGCGACAAAGGGAAGGTGTCCACTCCACCTCTCCCCCCAGACCAGCAGTCCACCGCTGGTCGCATACAAGGTAGAGTTGCTATAAGAGTTTGGTATAGGGCATTAGTTCAAGTCATTGCTTTTCATGTCAGGGCGTGATAAGTTTAAGGAGTGCTTAGATTTTTAGATTTTGTTTAGTTTTGAATAAACCATTTAGTTAGAAATTTGTCTTTTTATTAATTTCCATTTTATGAAATTTATGTATATTGTCCCGTACCACGTGGGTTGCCTGAGAGGCCGAGTTGAGTTGGGCGCCGATTCTAACACTGAATCAGAATTCATTATCCCTTTGATTTTTAATTAATTCCACACTTTCGGAAATCCAATTCATATATTACTAGTGGGATCAAGCCCCAAAGTTTATTGATTAGCATGATCGATCCAGACCTCAATCATTGCTCAGTGTTACTAGTCTGGTGGTGGCAGCGCAAGGCGATTCTAGAGTTTTGCTAGAAGTCGGTTCCCACATCATAAGGTTGTAGAATCTTAAGTCGGTCAACCGGCTTAAGACCATGTGGCGTGGGGTCAGCTCAAGTAAAAGTTTGGGGTCCCTTGGTTTAGAGAGTAAAATTAGAATACGGGCACAGAGAGGGTGGAGAGAGTACGAATACCCCCCCCCCATGTTACAATGGTGGCAGCGGTGGGATATAGGAGATGAGGATCCAGCTGACCAATCAAGCGTCAAAGCGAGTGACTTGGTGGAGAGTTATAAACTCCTTTCAAGTGATTGAGAAATGGAATGAAGTCTGGACACGTGAATATCTCACTGCTCTAAGACAATATCACTATGGAGCTGCAAGCCCATACAACAAAGTTCAACTCAAACCAGGTGATCTTGTCCTAGTAGATACTGGTGGACCCAGATCAGATTGGTCTATAGGTAAAATTGTTGATGTCCATCCTGACCGCCGTGGTATTTTATGAATCGTTAAAGTTCAGTGTCGAGGCACTACTGCCTTAAAATAGCTAGAAAAATTAGTACCTTTAGAGTTTTTTTTTTTTGAGATATATACAATGAGTTGTTACATTCTTGTACAGCCACTAGTACACGTAGCGTTTCGGGCAGGTCCCTGGAATACGATCCCCTGCCGCGAAGAATCGTTTTTTTTCATCCAAGTACACATTTTACTGTTGCGTTAAACAGAGGCTACAGTTAAGGAATTGCACCCAGTAAATCCTTCCCGGCCAGGATACAAACCCATGACATAGCGCTCGCGGAACGCCAGGCGAGTGTCTTACCACTACACCACGGAGACTGCTTATTCTGCTAACGGAGAGTTAGCAGAATATAAATGTTCTACAGATGTACCTGTAACCCAAGTTTCAGAGAACAGTGATTCTGCCCAACAGAGCACTAGACCATCTAGGGTCGCTACTCAGAACTGCAAAAAGAAACTTAAACAATATTTTGATTCTGCTTAAGTGTAGATAACTTGTCATTTAAACTTGAGGTGACCATGCTAGTACAGTAGTGAGTTAATGTCCAGTAACTAGATAGTTACGAGTCATAGTGACCCTGGGCAGTGACCTCACTGTATTGTTGAGGTCTCCTTGATCTTAAATGATCTAATTATTCATATTTCATTTTGATAATATCACTCTGTTTCTTACAGAGAATTATTCAATAATTTTCAATGTTTATCTTCGTCCCCATATTGACTTTGAGTCATACCTACCACAGATTCGGGACATTCGTTTGGTGCGTACTAACCTACTAACCCATAAATATAACTTCAGGATAGAGAAACAGGTGCACGTTAGTACTAAGACCTGAACTACGACCCGAGTTTTCTCCCTCCAGAGTTATGTTGGAAATAACCAATATTTTTATACATCCCTTATATTTGTATACAACCATTGTATTAACCATCAAAAGTTGTGGGAAATTTTTACCCACTATATCAATATTATCATCTAAGAAATGTATTATGTCTATATCATATCAAAATCATATCAGAATGATATCAAAATCATATCAGAATCACTACAGATTCATTATTCATCTTGATCCTAGATGACAATGCCTCTGATCACGTACACCATAAGGCCCTATAGGTGCCTACGTGACTTTGTGCATGATTTCTCAAGGATCCAGAAGCTTCTAGAAGAATTTCTTAATAAAAACTATTCGAACGATTTATTCGATATCCGGTAGGGATTATATCGAATCCTTAATAAGAATCAGTAGTGCTAGCAAGTACTACTTATAATTTTTATATATCCTATATCTAATTATATTATAATCACATCTTATCTCAATCATATGTATAGACAGTAAAAAATAATAAATCAATATTCATAGAAGACTACCGTGCTCAGGGAGCATGGGGGGGGGGGGGGATGGCTGGGAGAAAAGTGCCCACCGGCAAAAGAGCCGGTCGGTCGAGCGGACAGCACGCAGGACTTGTAATCCTGTGGTCCTGGGTTCGATTCCAGGCGCCGGCGAGAAACAATGGGCAGAGTTTCTTTCACCCTATGCTCCTGTTACCTAGCAGTAAAATAGGTACCTGGGTGTTAGTCAGTTGTCACAGGCTGCTTTCTGGGGGTGGAGGCCTGGTTGAGGACCGGGCCGCGGGGACACTAAAAATCCCCGAAATCATCTCAAGATAACCTCAAGATAACCACACCCCTAGGCAGAACGCGTGTGTTTACAAAACAGTGAACAAGTGTGACAGTGCCTTGTGGACATTACTTAGCTCAGGACACCTTATCGAATTATCTTTATCACCAGTGATTACTCTCTAGAACTGGGGGAGTACCTGGACAATATATCTACAAGGAAAAATTCCTATATAAGTGTACAGTGGAACACACAAAATGACTCTGTCTCCATCTGCACCGTCATTACCATCGTCATCCTACTGCAAATGCAATTAAGAACAATCACGTAGCAACGCTACCAGAACAATCTACAGCAAAGCTGTTATATAAAATATCGTGCCTAAACTCGCGACAAGAGAGTTATCCAGTCTGGCACACTGTCAGACAGGCACCCAGCAGTCAGAGAAGTATATTGAATGTTATTAGGTGCATTAATTGGCCAATTGTATGCTTGTGTAACTTTAATATATCCAATAAGTCTGTCTGTCGGTTATAGAGCGAGGCAACGCCTCATATTTCAGCAAGTTTATTAATATTGTAGTGCAGCTGTTGAATCTTTTTCCAAGCATAGAAAACCTCATGAGTGTTCCTTGTGTGGGAAAAGATTCAGTCGTGGTAAACAAAAACTCATGAGTGTCCCTTGTGTGGAAAAAGATTTAATCAGGCTGACTGAACCTCTTCATATAAATTGAATATATCTTTATCTATATATATATCCTTGAACATATAAATTAAGTTAACAATTGCTTGCTTAGTTATCATATAAGTTCATTTAATTGAATATAATCTTTAGTGCTTAGTTAATAGTACTTAGACCACATTTAAGGTCATTTAATATCATACTTCTACAATTTAAATTGTGTTATTAGTAAAAGAATATAATGGCTATTGATAGTTATGGTGCTAGGCTAGACTATGTATATGTGTGAATCTCTGATTTAAACATAACCAGTGTTCAGTCATAGAACTGAATTTATTAAATCTTATCCTTGTATAAAAAACAAGTTAATGTGAGATACCTGTCTGTAGGTGGACTGGAACTTCAATCAACTAATTCATTCACACCACCTGCCCCTTACAGGCCACAATCTGTCATTAGGAAAAGAGCTAGGATTTACGACCCTAGCTAGAGACTTTATTTGAATTAATTTGCAGACAGTAATTTTTAATTTAGTTCAGTACAAGTCCCTGGTAGTTCTCCTCTCATATGAGTCCTGATAGGTTTTTCCCATAGTAGTTACTAAAATTACTAACTTGTAGAATTAATCATCATCATGATTTATAATAGCCATATTGCCAGATTCTTCCTAGTCAGAGTGACGACGTGAGGAACGACAGACTGAAAGATGAATTCTTTCCGCATTTAGTTGGATTTATAACAGAGCCCAGTTTATCATTTCCTTTACTAAGGATAATTACTTACTAATAAGTTTGTTTTCGTAACACACTACTGCTTACTGGAACTCCCCTATTTAGTTGATATTAAACATTCCAGTGAAAATTATTTGAATGTAAAATAATTCCACTTTATATTTCTCATTTAGTTACATAGCTTTAATAAACTGACTTACGCTATGAGGAGTTATAATATAACATGAAAGAATTAAACGTGACATAAATACTCGTCACAATCCCTTCTTTCCTTAGTTAATTCCGATATATATAAAACCATTTACGCTCGAGATGCCTATCGGGAGCCGCGCAAGTGCAATCGGGCAGAGGAAGAAGACGCGAGAGCGTCGCTAGCCACCAAGCGAGAGAGACGCCATTAACAATGTGCCTCTACGCGAGAGAGATGTCATTAACAGCGTACTACAGAACGCATCAAGACTTGCCTCTCCGACGACATTACACGGAATTAAGGATGGGCAACTATCTTGCCAAGTTACTGTATTGCAGAATTCCTATTTAACGATTCATAGTTACGTCATCCTAGCATCAGCGTGTGCCAGAGTTCGTGGAGGTCTACGTCTGCATGCAACACAATTCCGGCCAGCATAATTCTAGTTCCTACTGATTTTTGTTATATAAGTGCACTTGGTAACATTTTTCATATGTAGGTTGCTCATTCGTTATGCCACGCAGTAATCAACAAAACAAAGTTAGTTGAACAGAACCTAGACTCTCACTTCTCAATGAGAAATAGTGATATTAACGATAGTCTAGACAACTTTTACATTTAATTCGCCTTTCAGCTTGACTGAGAGCAGCGTGAAGGAGAAGAATTAATTTCATTCCATGTGCTTGCTCGACACCGCGTTACAACAAGTGTGCTGTTGTTATTGCCCCACACGTTTCCAACTAATTCAGTTGAATAGTTAAGCTGACTTGATTTTCTAGTAGTGTAGTATTAGATATACTAGCGTCTAGTTACACGAATGATTTCCTTCCAAATTACCATTTACTTGTCATTTATGAAAGTTATACTATTTTTTTTGAGATATATACAAGAGTTGTTACATTCTTGTACAGCCACTAGTACGCGTAGCGTTTCAGGCAGGTCCCTGGAATACGATCCCCTGCTGCGAAGAATTGTTTTTTCATCTAAGTACACATTTTACTGTTGCGTTAAACAGAGGCTACATTTAAGGATTTGCGCCCAGTAAATCCTCCCCGGCCAGGATACGAACCCATGACATAGCGCTCGCGGAACGCCAGGCGAGTGTCTTACCACTACATCACGGAGACTACTATTTACTATATTTATTATATTTTTATATGAACCATAATTTGAATTTGCATTCATATTTCTTTCTGACGATTGAACCAGCGTCGGATTATTGGTGCTAGAACTTAATTGTATCCTAGTGCTTGTACCTCCCAATTTGTGAAAGATAATCTGACTCTTATTTCATAATAAATACAGTTTCACTAAGATCCATAGGACACTAGTTCTTGGTATCAATCTAATGCAACATGCTCTTTTTTTTTCCACTTTTTCTCAAAAAGTTTTTTTTTTGAGATATATACAAGAGTTGTTACATTCTTGTACAGCCACTAGTACACGTTGCGTTTTGGGCAGGTCCCTGGAATACGATCCCAGCCGTGAAGAATCGTTGTTACAACCAAGTACACATTTTACTGTTGCGTTAAACAGAAGCTACAGTTAAGGATTTGCGCCCAGTGAATCCTCCCCGGCCAGGATACGAACCCATGACAAAGCGCAAAGTGGTGGTCCTTCATAGCTATTGAAGTCTCTTTTCATTTTAATTACAAATATTGGAGTCAGATTTTCTCACAGCTACATAGCCTTCCTGGTGTGGTGCCTTCTTTTGATAATTACATTACATTACCACCTCAGTCACCTCCATGAGAATCCCCACACAAACTCTTGCCATCACCACCACCTCAGTCACATGCATGAGAATCACCACACAAACACTTGCCATCACTACCACCACAGTCACATGGATGAGAATCACCACACAAACACTTGCCATCACCACCTCCAGTCACCAATAAAACAAGTCATCTTACCAACAAATACAACAACCTCGTCCATAATATTGTTCTGGCACCATTCTGGGTCGTCACTGGTGACTGCAAACACCGGAGACGCTACTCTGTGGAACATCAACATGTTAATATTTACTTACCACTCATACTCTGAAAAGTTAATTTAACAGGACATACATTGGAAACGTCTTTGGGAGGATATCTTCTCATTGCAGTGAAAAATTATTTGAAAAGCAAGAAAATTTATTATCCCCCAAAATGCCTCAAATGTAATATAATATTTTTTTAATTATCAAGGGAAAGTGCCAGGCAATTACGACTTTATAGTACTTGGAGGGGGTCAAGATGAGGATTTGGGACAGGGGAAAGGAATGGTGCCCAACCACTTGGACAGTCGGGGATTGAACGCCGACCTGCATGAAGCGAGACCGTCGCTCTACCATCCAGTACGGTGGCAGGGTCTGATGAAGTATAGGAAATGCTAATTAACAATTCTAGCAAATTGTCGCGTTAGTTAAGATTTTCAGCAGTCATATAAGACAAGGTCATGTGTGACTTAGAAGGACTTCAGAACTTTCAGGACCTGGCAAGTGCCTCTCTCCTCTTCGTGAGAAAATAATTGACATTATAAAAACATTCATCTAATATCAATGACTTTGAAAATATTATCACCTACAATTATTGAACAAATTAAATGTGTTTTTCTTTATGTATTTTAAATATGATTAAAACGTTAATATTATTAAGAAAACAAGTAAATGTGTCGAAAAATTAACAAGGTTATACTTTTAGTACTTCATACCATGAGACGAGTCTTAAACTAGCATTAACTAAGAAATTTGAATTATCTGGGGAAAGCGTCAAGCCATTACGACTATATACACTGGGAAGGAGTCAAGATAAGGATTTGGGATGGGACGGGGGGGAGGGGAGAAATGGTGCCCAACCACTTTGACGGTCAGGGATTGAACGCCAACCTACGTGAGGCGAAATCGTCACTCTACCATCCAGCCCACTACAGGCTGGGTACATTAACTAAGAGCATGTGGTTACCAACATGAAATCATAAATGTTTTACACTTATATACTCCACATAGCACAGTATTATCTCTATATGCTATTTGAATTTCTGTAGTGCTACTTATCCTTACTTAAATCGTCCATGTGGTCAGTTACTGCATCTTACTTATATATTTGGTAAGTTATTATCCCATACTTATACAATTTACGTAAGTTAATATCACTTATATTATGTAAGTGGTAAGTTACTACCCTTTCTTAAAAGATCTATAATTAATAATAATAATAATAATTCATTGTGTTGGGGGACAGGAAGCCAGGTTATGCACACAGCACATGTTAGGCTTATACCGAGGTCGCCCGAAGGGAGAATTACTGACCCTCCCCAAGGTGCAACCCCACAACAAGCTGGTTAAGTACCTATTTACTGCTAGGTGAACAGTGACTTGAGGTGAAAGGAAACTAGCCCAACCACTTCTGTGCCGTCCGGGATTCGAACCCGGTGTTTTCGAATTATGAGTCGAGAATTACTCACTGTACTACCGGGACCGTCAGGTATGTGGTAATTACTACCCCTAAGTTACATGTTAAGTTACATCCAATTTCTTGAATACTTATATGATAAGTTACTACCCACTAGTAGTGTAAGTAGAGACAAGTACCGACCGTTTTGCTTTTTCCCCAACTGTCGCAATTTGCATCAGGAGGGTATTCATTTTTCCTCCGATGGTCGCAATTTGTCACAGGGGTATTTAATTTTTTCCCGACAGTTGCCTCTAACCCAGGGTATGTTTTTCAATTTTTATTTGTTAATACTTCGTAGTCTCCTAATACTTTTATTCATTTATCGTACGCTCCCGTCCATCATATGTAATTTTCAATAAAAGGGGGATTAAAGAGCTCTCTTCTAGTCCCTACTATTTCGATCAAGGGGATTAAACTGCAGGCTTCAGTCGAACTTAAATTTCATTACCTCAGTGACCCTGCACAGGCTAATGGTCAATGAGTCTTCATTTTCCCTGTATAAGACCGTTTTTTTATATGGTTTACTTATTCCCATTTTCAATATTTATGTCAAGGAGAATTAAAATGCCGCCTTCTGTCACACTTAAATTTTGTTACCTCGGTGACCCTGCACAGGCATTGCTAATGGTCAGTGACGTCATCCAGTTTTCATCTTCCCTGTATAAGACTGTTTTCTGATATTGTTTATTTATTCCCATTTTCAATATTTATGTCAGGGGATTAAAAGGCCGCCTACCTTCCTGGTCGATTTTCGTTACCCTAGTGAGTGGTGGCTAACCTTCTAGTCCCTTTAAATTTCGTTCAAGAGGATTAAAAAATCGGTCCCCGTCTGGGGCTGTTTTGCGTTACCCCAGTGAGTGATTGTACGTCATCCATTTCCCTTTAAACTTCACTGAAGGGGAATAAAAGGTAGCCTTCCGTCTGGGGTGTTTTTCATTACCTCAGCGACCTCCACATGTGCATTCTTCTTCCTACATTAAGTCCGTTTTCCTTAATAACATATTTTCCATACTGTTTCCCATTTTCTAGCTTAGATTGAATATTGAACATAAAAATGAAATTTCAGAGGGTCTTTTTCAGGATCTCCTATTTACAAACATGTTCCATAGTCTACAGCACCTTTCGGAGTCACTGTCTTGGGTGACACAGTAACTATACGCTTTGACGGTCCCACTGCAAATGTGCCCACACTGCCTTGGCTCCGCTTTGGTGTGGAATTAGATTGTTTAGAATTAGTTGGAGTACTTGTGGTTTACAATTATTGATTTCTGAAGGTTTACTTGGTGGTTTTAATTTGTCATGCAAATGAATTTGATGAATTACTGAACATAAACCCTCAGATATTTCACTTATAAAATACTTTTATTGTAGTGAGCACTCATATTTCTCAATATATCCCTAGGTATTTTCTCCTGGACGATTATTTTCAAGACCCACTCAGCTTTGGTTGTATTGGCTGTTAGGCTGAGGGCCTTGATCATGGATTCTCCCTCCAGCTTAAGAACTTGGAGTGAATCTTGGAGTGAGTGGAGTAGCCTCCCATGAGGGTAAATGCAACAGCTTATGAACCATGTGTGAAGTTCTTACTTCTGGAGCAGTATAATTATCGTTGAGGAGTTGTGTGAGGTCATATTCGTTGCTAGTTAGCCTCAGATGGGATACTACTGATTTAGCTTCTCCTGATACTTTGCAGATAAGAGAATTGACTACTCTTGGGTAACGATGGTTTTAAGTCCTGAGAAAATAGGTAAATTAATTGGAGGGAGTCTAGCTTCAGCCTGACTCGGATTAGATGAAACTGTTCATGTTGCCTTGTTCTGGGCAATTATTTTGATGAAAGGATCCAACGTGGCCTGAGTATTATCCTCATATTGTGCTCAGTCAGCAATAATATTATCATCTAATTATTCAGTGGTTAAATAAGTGTTGGCAAGTTCAACTAAATACTTTTCTGGTGCTTAACTTGCTCGAATTTACTTGTCGCTACTTGAAAGCAGGTTTCCAGTTGCACATGATCTAATGGAGACTGTTGAGACAGATCATTGCATATATTAATCTATCTTGTTAAGTGACCCCTAAGTCCTGTCAGAGTCAGTTTTAATTTCACTTCTGTATTAGCCATGCTGGCTGTTTGATTGGTATTGGTAGGGCCTATACATTGTTTCTAATATTGTTATATTGCTACTAATGTAACAATATTGTTATTAATGTAACTAAGGGTACTTGCTTCTAAATTCTGAGCAAGCACTGATAGTAGTAGCCTAGGGCTAAATTTGCTGTCACTAGGTTAAAATCCTACCTTCTTGGAGGCTAGCACAAAATAATACATGCATTATCATACACAAATACTTTAAATGGTTATCAGTGTCACTGGAAGTACTTCAGGTTAGCTCCTCAAAATCACCCTTGGTTGGTGTACACACTAATTAACACTCAAATGTGAAATGATTATAGGTAAATATATAAATAGGTAAATAATTGTAGATACTCAACACAACTCGCGTTGGTATAAGGCCCATCCGAAATAGGGTCTGCACAATTAATTAATGGTGCTAGGTTGTTCAATATAGCACAACTCTAGACTATGGTAATATAATGGGACTAGGTTGAAAATGATTTAGTTCAACAATTGTCAATGTTAATATATGGGACTAGGTAATCAATATTTAGTTCAACTAGTCAACGGTAACATCCTACCCTGTAGTGGGTTCGCAATTAGTTATAGAATATTGTGCAGCAGAGACCACTGCAATATTTTTAATTGAGGTTATAATTTATATATTAAATAATTCTCTATTCAAGAGAAATTATATACACTTAAATTATATACAGGTAATGATAGCCTCTCAATAATCTCTAGTTATTTTGTTAAGATTATTGTTTATATTAGTCACTTCGTGAAATCAGACACTACAAATTTAGTGTAAATAAACTCTGCGAAGAAGTAGCCACAATTTGGTTTGATTTAATTTATGTAGTGTCACCTCGTGAATATAAAACACCACATAATTGGTAGTTAATCTCAGTGAAACTGCTGAGGCTAGTGGGAGGCCAGTCTGTGACTAGCTATCTATTTATAATATATTGTTTACTGATTTATTAGCAGTCTGTTTCTACTGCTAATTATTTGCTAAATTATTTATGGCACTAGTTCTTATTATTAGGTACAAAGGACCAATAATGTGGGGAAAATGACTCGTGGGATTTATTTATTTATTTTACAATTTATTAATTTATTTAAGGAATTCTAATGTATAATTTATAATTAATTTATATATTAATTTATTTATGTCGATAGCGGACTGCATGATGTTAAAGTGGAATGTATGATTTAAATTTCCACAAATCGTTTCCTACACAAGCTGGGGGAGGTTATTAATTATAGTCTATCAATCAAAATTATCGACTGGTAGATGTTGGGATTGAGTACTACAGATGTTGGACATAGCATGTTTGGAGCAAATGCTCTTTTGTTTATGATCTTCTTAATAATATTTCATGTATCTGATAATTGTTTTGTTGTTGTTGCTATTGGCTGAGAATAAAACCATGTGGACGAAGATTGTTTCTCTTCAGCCTTCATCCATAACAGTGGCGACAAGGATTAAACATCTCCGGCAGAGAGCCTGGGTACGAGACGTGGTGTAAGGATCAAGTGAGAGCAGGGTACATTGTGTGGACAGGTGGACGCTTCACATACAACAGTTGAGTGTGCTACCACTGTGGCCATGCTATGCCGCTCATGTCAATGGAGCCGTTAAACACTGCCAAGATCTCGTTGGACCTGTGGCTCAGCCTGCAAACTTTCAGTACCGGGAGATTAAGGAGGACGCCAACAAGAAAGCGGTACTCTTAGTTTCACTGGGTTCTGAAGCGTATAGTGTTCTCGGAAATTTGTGTGCACCTGAGCTACCCCACACGAAGACCTATGTAGACCTGATTGCCCTGCTTAAACGTCAGTATGTGGTGAAACCATCATATCACAGGAGTTTGATGGATTTCCAGAAGAGGACGAAAAAGCAGCAGGAATCCGTACAGGATTTATATGCAGAATTGAAGGCTTTGGCTAACCACTGCAACTTCGGAGCATAGTTGGGTGGCAGGGTTAGGGACCAGTTGTTTATGGCAGTGGAAAAGGAGAATTATTTCCCTAACCTGATGGCAGAAAACTTGGATCTACAATCGTTGACATCATGGACAGTGCTCGAGAAGATATTTAACCTGGAAAGGGCTTTTGGAAGTAAGACTTCTACTCAGGAAATTATTGTCGTACAGGGCCAGACCAGATGTAAACACTGTAGATACAATCACATAAGTAGAAAGTGCAAGTTTAGTGCCTATATATGCAACTTTTGTAACAAGGTGGGACACTTGCAGAGAGTGTGTAGGGAATATCTGAACAGGAACAGCAAGGCCTGGGAGAGGAGACGATCAGGGAATGCAGGAAGAAGAGGTAGTGGTACTGTGGTCAAGGCAGTAGAGGAAGGTAAACCGTCTGAAGAAGCTGCAGGTGAGGAAAGCAGACTATATTCAGTGTGAGAAAAAAAGGTATGTTCAGTGAAGTCACAAGTGGTGAATTTTGTAATTAATGGGAAGTTAGTTCCCTTGGAACTGGACACTGGTGTTGCAGTGTCAACATTGTCTAGAGATTGGGCAGATACCTTGCAATTGAATGTAAAACCAGGTAAAAAATCATTGTGTGCATATGATAATGTACCGATTAAGGTCTATGGCAAGGTGTCAGCAAAAGTAGGTTATAATGGAAAAGAAATTGTCCAGGATTTTTATGTAGTGGATTCACGGAATCCTAGCCTATGTGGTAAGGATCTCATGGAAAAAGTGGGAATTTTCTTGGCGGGCCTAGATGAATCGTCGATAGTTAAAACAATTAAAAGGGCCGAACAAATGCTAGATAAATATTCAGTGGAGGCAGATAAGCCAATTAATAGCATGGTGGCAAAAATTCACCTGAAAAGTGGGGCTTCACCTAAATTTTTCAAAGCAAGAACGGTGTTGTTTCATTACAAGAAATTGGTAGAATCAGCCCTGGAAAAGCATGTGGCAGAAGGCATCTTAGAGCCAATTACACATAGTGAGTGAGCAGCCCCAATTGTACCAGTGTTGAAGGCAGATCGGAAATCCTTGAGAATCTGTGCAGACTTCAAGGAACTGAACAACCGCATACACTGTGAGAAGTACCCTTTACCTAAGATAGATGAGTTGTTGTCAGTGGTCTGCAAGGGGGCAATTTTTTCTAAGATTGACCTGAAAGATGCTTACTTGCAAATTCCTGTAGAGGAGGAGCGCCAGAAATTGTTAGTGATTAATACCCACAAGGGGTTATTTAAGTATAAAATAATTCCTTTTGGATTCTCCTCGTCTCCAGCAATTTTTCAGAGATTCATGTCCCAGTTGTTAATAAACATTGAAGGTGTGGCTAGTTTTTAGATGACATTATTGTATGTGGGGAGAATGAGGAAGTGCATGATGCTAGATTATAACAAGTTTTGAATCTTTTGCAAAAGAACAATGTGAAGATCAGTAAGGGTACAACATTGAAAACCAAGGCCATTGAATACCTGGGGTACCATATTTCAGGTTAGGGCTTTACTCCTTCTCACAAAAATGTAGAGGCAGTAGTAGATGCCCCAGCCCCAACATCATTTGGGGAAGTACAGTCTTTTGTTGGGATGGTTACATATTTTTGTAAGTTCGTGAAGAACTTTTCAACAAAATTAGCACCCTTGCATGAATTGTTGAAAAAAGGGGCTAGATTTAAGTGGGCAGCAGGAGAGGAAAATCCCTTCAGGAATATTAAGCAGGAATTGATCAATTCTCCAGTGCTCACTAATTTTACTGGTAGACTCCCGTTAAAACTGGAGATAGATGCTTCCCCAGTAGGAGTGGGTTGTGTGTTAATACAGGAAGTAGATGGTCAGGATTAAGTAGTATATTTTGCTAGCAAGAAATTATCTCCTGCGGAACAGAATTATTCTCAGTTTTTTACTGAGAAGAGAAGTTATATAAAGAAGCCTTAGCTTTGGTATATGGTGTAAAAAAACTGAGGTATTTTCTGCTAGGGAGGAAATTTCTTGCTAGATCAGACCATAAACCCCTACTAGGATTGTTTGGCAGAGGTAAGCAGATTTCAGTTAATACCAATGCAAGAATTCAAAGATGGACATTACTACTCTCGCAGTTTGAGTATGATTTAGAGTTTAAGCCAGACCAAGGATAATGTAGTAGCTGATGCATTAAGTAGATTGCCTGCAACAGAAGAATTAAATTACAGTATTCCAGCGAAGTATGTTAACCTGGTGGAATCTATGTCGTTTGAGGATATTTCATTCCAGACTATTAGGAAGGCAACTGGTTGAAATCCCAAATAAAATCTGTTGATGAAATATGTCAAATATGGTTGGAATGATAATTTATTTTTGTCAGTATGCTGCAGTAAAGGCTGACCTAAGTATTGATCAAGATGTACTCTTGTATAGGAATAGAGTGGTGGTGCCTAAGGAACTAAGATGTAAGATTTTGGAACAGCTGCATGTAGGCCAAAATGGCATAAATGCTATGAAAGCAGAAGCTAGAAGTTGGGTTTGGTGGCCAAAATGGACCAGGATATTGCTGAGGTAACAAAAATTTTTTATATTTGCTTTAAGAATTATCAGAAACCACAGGCCCCAGTCTTGGCCATGTACTGGAAAACCCTGTTCTAGACTTCATATAGATTATGCGGAATCTATGGATATCAAATATTACCTAGTGGTGATGGATTCATACATAAAATTTCTGGATGTTCATGTGTATAATTCCACCACATCATCTGTAACTTGTGAATTACTAAGGAAAACATTTTGTAATTTGGATTACCAGACATGGTGGTCTCAGACAATGCTCCTTATTTTGTTTCTGTGGAAATGGATTTTTTTTTAAATGGCATTAAACATGTAACACCTACCCCTTATAATCCTTCTTCAAATGGTCTAGCAGAGAGAGCAGTGAGATCCTTGAAAGAAGGGATTAAAGCGGTTTAAGGAAGGTACTATTAATACAAGGCTTTGTAGATTTTTATATAATCAAAGGAAAACTGTTCATTCTACTACTGGCAAATCTCCTTCTGAATTACTGTTTAATAGGCTCTTTAAAGTGCACATGGAAGCAGTAAAGACAGATCCCGATAAAGAGAAATCGGTAGCTAGCTTGACCAGTCTGTTGGCTCAAGGAGAGGAATTGTTGTTTAATGAGGGGGATGCAGTATATGCAAGGAATTTTGGAATGGGAAAGCCTTGGGGTGAAGGAAAAATTAGGGAAGTCCTGGGCCGCAGGAATTTCACTGTGCAAGTGCAGAGTTTTGGGAGCATTAATTGGAAAAGGCATGCAGATCAGCTCATGCCAAGGTTTACAGGGAATCTTGAAGACCCTTCAGGTGGGGCAACTAGTGATACCCATCCTAATAATGAAGGGGTAGCAGCTCCTGCAGAAGACAAGGAGGCAGAACAAGGGGCAGCAGAGGGTAATTGGGATACAGTTAACCCTATGGACTTTACAGGGAGTAATTCAGAAGAATGTTTCCCAGAAATAATAGGTCAGGACTCCCAGTTCAGAAAATCAGGAAGTCATACGACCGCCTGATAGACTTAACTTGTAGGGGTATAGTATATTTAAAAGGGGAGGAATGTTGGGATCGAGTACTACAGATGTTGGAGGTAGCATGTTTGGAGCAGATGCTCTTTTGTTTTTGACCTTGTTAATAATATTTTATGTACCTGATAATTGTTTTGTTGTTATTTGTTATGGTTGTGGTCAGAGAAACAATCTTCGTCCTCATGGTTTTATTCTCCGCCAGTAACAACAACAAAACAATAATCAGGTACATGAAATATTGTTAACAAGATCATAAACAAAAGAGCATCTGCTCCAAACATGCTACCTCCAACATCTGTAGTACTCAATCCCAACATTCCTCCCCTTTTAAATAAACTCTATCCCTACAGGTTAAGTCTATCAGGCGGTCGTATGACTCTTCCTGATTTTCTCAACTGGAAGTCCTGACCTGTTACTTCTGGGAAACATTCGTCTGAATTACTCCTTGTAGAGTCCATAGGGTTGACTGTATCCCCATAACCCTCTGCTGCCCCTTGCTCTGCCTCACGGTCACCTGCAGGTGCTGCTATCCCTTCATTATTAGGATGGATATCACTAGTTGCCCCACCCCCACCTGAAGGGTCTTCAAAATTCCCTGTGAACCTTGGCATGAGCTGATCGGCATGCCTTTTCCAATTAATGTTCCCAAAACTCTGCACTTGCACAGTGAAGTTCCTGCGGCCCAGGACTTCCCTAATTTTCCCTTCCACCCAGGGCTTTCCACTTCCAAAATTCCTTGCATATACTGCATCCCCTTCATTAAAAAAAAAATCCTCTTCCTGAGCCAACTGACTGGCCAAGCTAGTTACCGATTTCTCTTTATTGGGATCTGTCTTTACTGCTTCCATGTGCACTTTAAAGTGTCTATTAAACAGTAATTCAGAAGGAGATTTACCAGTAGTAGAATGAACAGTTTTTCTTTGATTATATAAAAATCTACAAAGCCTTGTATTAATAGTACCTTCCGTAAACCGCTTTAACCCTTCTTTCAAGGATCTCACTGCTCTCTCTGCTAGACCATTTGAAGAAGGATTATAGGGGGCAGGTGTTACATGTTTAATACCATTTTTCAAAAAAAAACCTCCATTTCCACAGGAACAAAATAAGGAGCATTGTCTGAGACAATTATGTCTGGCAATCCAAAATTACAAAATGTTTTCCTTAGTAATTCACAAGTTACAGATGAAGTGGTGGAATTACACACATGCACATCCAGAAATTTGGTGTATGAATCCACCACCACTAGGTAATATTTATTATCCATAGGTCCCGCATAATCTACATGAAGTCTAGACCAGGGTTTTCCAGTGCATGGCCAAGAAAGTACTGGGGCCTGGGGTTTCTGATAATTCTTAAAGCAAATATGACAATTTTTTGTTACCTCAGCAATATCCTGGTCTATTTTTGGCCACCAAACCCAACTTCTAGCTTCTGCTTTCATAGCATTTATGCCATTATGACCTACATGCAGCTGTTCCAAAATCTTACATCTCAGTTCCCCAGGCACCACCACTCTATTCCCATACAAAAGTACATCCTGGTGAATACTAAGGTCAGCCTTCACTGCAGCATACTCTGACAATAACAAATTATCATTCCAACCATATTTGACATATTTCAACAGCAGACTTAATTTGGGATCTCTACCAGTTGCCTTCCTAATAGTCTGGAATGAAATATCCTCAAAAGACATAGCTTCCACCAGGTTAACATACTCCACTGGAATACTGGAATTATTCTTCTGTCACAGGCAATCTACTTATGCATCAGCTACTACATTATCCTTGCCTGGCTTAAACTCTAATCATACTCAACGTGAGAGTAGTAATGCCCATCTTTGAATTCTAGCATTGGCATTAACTGGAATTTGCTTACCTCTGCAAACAATCCTAGCAGGGTTATGAGCTGTTCTAGCAGAAATTTCCTCCCCAGCAGAAAATACCTCAG
>WNGS01159406.1:12117-22117 GCA_020271785.1 Procambarus virginalis
TTTCTGGTTGGCGTTCGATCCCGGTGGTCCAAGAAAAACATAGGATTCATTAGTGAACCCAAATCGGGGTTTGCGGTTCGATACAAGAAGGCCTTCCAACCCTTGGGGCTGGACGTAGAGCGACGGTCTACACATCATGCAGGTGGCATTCAATCCCCGGACCGTCCAAGTAGTGGGCACCATTCATTCCTCCGTCCCATCCCAACATTCCTTATCTAGACCCCTTCCAAGTGCTATATAGTCGAAGGGCTTGGCGCGTTCCCCTTATAGCTCCCGTCCCTCTCCCCCTCCCCCCGTTTTAATAGGTTCTGTAGCGCAGTGATAAGTGCATTCCGATTACAAATAAAAGATCCAATTCACGCAGAAGGATTAGTGAGTGGAGATGAGTTTGCAAATCCTCCTACAAATAATAGTCCCTCCACACTTACCCCTCTGCGTAGGCATTGAGCATCGCATTCCTCTCACTGGCTTTCGACCCTCTCTCACCCGGCTCTCTCTCTATCTCTCTCTCTCTCTCTCTCTCTCTCTCTCTCCTATATCTATCTATCATCTATCTATCTCTCTCTCTCTCTCTCTCTCCTTCCCATCAGTTATCCTTTATACCGGCTCTTCTTAAGGGTCTTCCTCCCTACCCTTCTTCTCCGGCTCATCAATTTCTGTATATTTACTTTTCTCTCACTCGTGGTGCCATTTTTTCAGCAGGTCATTACCTCCTGGACGTTTCGTGCTAGAGTATCATGTCTCTATTAATAAAATGGTTTTTATTTTTTTTTAAGCCGCTGATCAGATAGATATGTTCCGGCCGCTTCTTCTGCTTATAATCGTTTCTGTTGCTTCTCCGTTCCTTCTCTGGCTGGGGGCTTTTCTTGATAGTTCTTATTTTCTTCGTTTCTCACGTTCCTTCTGAGACGTCGTGTTGTTTTCAGTGTTTATTCGAGAGTGGTGATGGTTGTGCTGCTTACTACTGCTCACTCTACTTTTCACGTTTCTCGAATATCCCTATTCCAGTATTTTCATTATTAATGCTCATTCCATGTCTTCCCTAATCTCCCCATTCCATGTCTTCTACATTAATCTCCTCATTCCAGCCTTCTGCCTTCATCTTCCTATTACATTCCTTCGGAACCACTAGAAATTGCCCGTCGGGGTTTTACAACATTAGCGATTTCAGTGCAGTGGCCGATGAAGGGAGTGTATAAAGTTGTGAGCCATGACCTTTCCCTCGGGGAAGAACGCCTTTGCATCCTCTCGGGGGAGACCGCCTTTGGTCCTCTCTCAGGGGGCGACCGCCTTTGGTCCTCCTAGGGGGAGACCGAATCTGGCATGCACTATGACGAAGACCCAAGTCCAAGTGTTCCCCTTGTAACTCTCACTCCCAGGTCCAGTCGAAGGCTGGCAACCGGTAGCTACAGACGAGGTACGAACAGGGACGCGAAAGTTTCGAGCTCATCGTCCCAGCGTTGGCCATTAGAACAAGAACGGGCCGAGAAAGCCGTGCAATAATGGCAACCGCAGCAGCAGTAAAAGCAACGACAACAGCAACAATACTCGGGGCAAAGTTGCCACAACAAGGAGCAGTCACATTGACATCATAGCTGGCTGCAGGCTCTTTGTGTGGTTCATAGTCCACGTGGCAATGGCTTTAAAACACCAGAACTTCAAGTGGATGATAACCTCCGGTGGATGTAGACGAGCCTCCGGTGAATAGTGTGATGCTACCCTAAGGTTGGGCTTAGTGAGTTGTAGCTAGGTTAGGTGGGCTAGGATGTAGCTAGCCTAGGTGGCTAGTGATGAAGCTAGCCTCAGGTGGGCTAGTGATGAAGCTAGCCTTAGGTGGACTAGGGGGTATAACTAGCCTCAGGTGGGTTGTTAGTGATGTAGCTAGCCGTAGGTGGACTAGTGATGTAGCTAGCCTTAGGTGGGCTAGTGATGTAGCTAGCCTTAGGTGGACTAGGGGGTATAACTAGCCTCAGGTGGGCTAGTGGTGTAGCTAGCCTTAGGTGGACTAGTGATGTAGCTAGCCTGAGGTGGACTAGTGATGTAGCTAGCCTGAGGTGGACTAGTGATGTAGCTAGCCTGAGGTGGACTAGTGATGTAGCTAGCCTGAGGTGGACTAGTGATGTAGCTAGCCTGAGGTGGGCTAGTGATGTAGCTAGCCTCGAGGTGGGACTAGTGATGTAGCTAGCCTCAGGTGGGACTAGTGATGTAGCTAGCCTTGAGGTGGGCTAGTGAGTAGCTAGCCTAGGGCAGGTCTGCCTAGGGTAGTGTGAGCTAGCTTGGTGATGTAGCTAGCCTCCGGGTGTGGTAGTGATGTAGCTAGCCTTAGGTGGCTAGTGATGTAGCTAGCTAGTGCATTATAGCAGCCTCAGGTGGCTAGTGATGTAGCTAGCCTAGGTGGGTTAGTGATGTAGTAGCCTCAGGTGGGTAGTGATGTAGCTAGCCTTAGGTGGCTAGTGATGTAGCTAGCCTAGGTGGCTAGTGATGTAGCTAGCCTATCAGCTCAGGTGGCTAGTGATGTAGCTAGCCTCAGGGCTATGTGTGACTATGGTTGAAGTAGCTAGGTGGGCTAGTGATGTAGCTAGCCTAGGTGGACTAGTTGTGTACTAGCCTAGGTGGTCTAGTAAGTCTAACCAATCTTGTAACATACAATGACGCACCTTGTATTTACGATTCTTACACACAAATGTAATAATATAATGAGCTCCAAGCCAGAGTGGTGAGAAAGGAGGAGGGGAAGCAAGGAGGGAATAGCCCCATTAGCGGAGGTAGCAGGGACGTGGAGTGACTTGTCAGGAGGGGGGGGGGGAAGGGTGGGGAGGGTAGATGAGTTGATGAGTGGGTAGAATAAAGGATGAGGAAGGAGGGGAGGAGATGAAACATGTTTTTGCGTTTAACGCTTACCTGTGTTGTATGTGTCCTGCCTCCAGTGGCTTGTTTCAGACGCCTCCGTACAGTGTTGGGAGGTTCTTACCCCACAGAGTAAAGTGGGTATCATACCCACTGACGGTAATGCCCTCATAGTGTAGAGGTATCGCTGCCACTGTGGTGTACCTGCCTGTGTAGACCATTGAAACAGCGCTGTTCTTCAACCTCGGCGAATTCCAAGGAATGTTGTTCTTCAAGCTGTGGACTTGAAGAACGAATTTTGTGGGGTGTTTTTCACCAGTCAGGGGACGTCATATTGGACCATTTGTGGGTGTTCACCAGTCAGGGGATCATGTCATATTGACCAGTTAGTGGTTGGTGTTTCACCAAGTCAAGGGACGTCTATTGACCATTAGTGGGTGTTCACCAGTCAGGGGACGTCATATTGACCATTAGTGGGGTGTTTCAACCAGTCAAGGGGACGTCATATTGACCATTAGTGGGGTGTGAGTGTTCACCAGCAGTCAGGGGACGTCATATTGACCATTAGTGGGGTGTTTCAGCAGTCAGGGGACGTCATATTGACCATTAGTGGGTTGTTTCACAGTCAGTGGAGTCAATGACCTTAGTGGGTGGTTTCACCAGTCAGTGGAGTCATATTGACCATTAGTGGTGATTTTCACCAGTCAGTGGACGTCATACTGACTTAGTGGGGTTCACTATGGGGACCATATTGACCATTAATGAGGTCACTTCACCTTGATGTGGTTTCGGGGATCAATGTCTCCGCCACCCGGTCCCAGACCCATCCTTCCGGGTTGACGTTTGGTCAATCAGGTTGTTCGAGGAGGAAGAATTGAAAGTTGAGCAAAAAATAGCATAATTGATTGTCTCTGTGCTGATTAGGTTGTACGATTGAGTTGTGTGTTGGCTGATTAGGTGGGTATGCTTGATTGTCTCTGGCTGATTAGGCTGGGTATCCTTGATTGTCTCTGGCTGATTAGGTGGGTACTTGGTTGTCTCTGGCTGATTAGGTGGGTACTGATTGTCTCTGGCTGATTAGGTGGGTAGTCTTGATTGTCTCTGGCTGATTAGTTGGGTGCTTGATGTCTTGGCTGAGTTGGGTACCTTGATTGTCTCTGGCTGATTAGTGGTACCTTGATTGTCTCTGGCTGATTAGTTGGGTCCCTGATTGTCTCTGCTCATTAGTTGGGTACCTTGATTGTCTGTGGCTGATTAGGTTGGGTCTTCTGATTGTCTGTGGCTTGATTAGGTGGGTACCATGGTTGTCTGTGGCTGATTAGTGTGGGTCTTGTTGTCTGTGGCTGATTAGGTGGGTTCTTGGTTGTCTCTGGCTGATTAGATGGGTACTTGATTGTCTCTGGCTGATTAGGTGGGTATCTTGATTGTCTCTGGCTGATTAGTTGGGATCTTGGTTGTCTCTGGCTGATTAGGTTGGGTACCTTGATTGTATGTGGCGATTAGGTGGGTACCTTGATTGTATGTGCGCTGATTAGGTGGGTACCTGATTGTATGTGACTGATTAGTTGGGTACTTGATTGTCTCTGGCTGATTAGGTGGGTATCTTGATTGTCTCTGGCTGATTAACTGAAGTAGAAGTGCCTAGGTCAGTTGCTATGCATCTTGGGTGTAACACAGTCACTGCCTGAACTGGTTGGGGAGGTCAGACACCGCCGTCGCAATGAGTAACGGGACAAATCTTTTTGTTGGCAACGTCCGCGCTCCTTAGCATGACCGTGATTGGCTGCGCTACGCAGTGTCTTGCACCTGATTGGCCGGTGTGTGTGTGTGTGTCTCGTTTGTCTGAGTGGCTGAATTGCGTAACTCGTATGTTGGTGCTTAACTGGACCCTCGTTCGTGCGGTTATAGACGGGATATAAGGCGGTAGACGGCTTCGTAGTTGTGACTAGCTGAGTGGTTGTTTGTAATTCTGCGCAGAGGGCGTGCGCGCTGCGCTTTCTTCCCCCCCCCCTTCCTCCCTTGTCCCTCGGAGGGCAAAATGCGGAAGTTCAGTCACCCACAGGAAGGGAAAAACCCAGCAATTATTCGTCAATTTCGTCATTTCTTATGGCGGCCAATCACAGCGTCTCAGCACCAGAGTGGAACTCTGGAATTGTAATGAGGTAACTATGAGGACGAAGCATTGGTTGTTTATAGATTCAGCTACTCGGAACAAGTTTCAAGTAGCACGGGCTATGGTGAGCCCGTAGTGGAGGAACCGCTACGTTAGTATGTCTATATAGCCCCCTATAGTAAGGGTACAAGGACCAGGGCAGGAGCTGGGATAGAGGAACGGGAGGGAAAGAAATGGTGCCCAACCACTTGTGGATGGTCGGGGAATCGAACGCCGGCTTGCAAGAAGCGAGGCCGTCGCTCTACCGTCCAGCCCAAGTGATGGCTTTGGGGGGGGTGATGAATATGTTAAATGTGTTAACGGATATGTAAAGCATATTGTTACTATCATATGTATGCATGCGATGCATGCATACATATGTATCACACAACTGTGTATGTATACAGGCCATGTAGGCGACCTTCCTTGTGGAGGTTGCTGGGATCAACGGCCCTCGCGGCCCGGTCTCCGACCAGGCCTCACGGTTGGTCAACCAGGCTGTTGGACGCGACTGCTCGCAGCCTGATGAATGAATTACAGCCTGGTTGATCAAGTATCCTTTGGAGGTCTTTATCGAGTTCTCTCTTAAGCACTGTGAGAGGGCGGCCTGTTATGCCCCTTTGTGTATACAGTAAACTGTATACATTTGCACTCCATGTACGCAGTAAACTGTGTACGTTCGCTCTCCATGTACGCAGTAAACTGTGTACGTTCGCTCTCCATGTACACAGTAAACTGTACATTCGCTCTCCATGTACACAGTAAACTGTGTACGTTCGTTTTCCATGTACGAAGTAAACTGACTGTGTACACCGATCATTATATGCAATTAACCGGAAAAAAACAGTAAACAAAATACCAACCAATTTGCATATTTGCATTCTGAATGCAATTATCAACACCACCTACTTGATTTTGATACCGTGGATCAATGTGCCCGCTGCCCGGTCTCTGATCAAGTCTTCTGGTTTGGTAGTCTGGGTCAACCAGACTGTTATACCAACATTTAACATGCAACCCGAATGTGTTGAGTAATCATCCTTGTGTCAACGGTAGTACTGATTGTGTCATTAACATGCTGAATGGCCTTTATTAGATTAGCAGTCATAATAGATAATATATAATAATGATATATTTTTAAACAAGAATATTATAATGAGAATAATGGAAAACTATGCTGTTAAAATTGTTATAATTTTAAAAACTATTGTTCTTGAAGACATGTGTTAGAGAATATGACCGCGAGGGTCATATTCTCTAAGCATATTCCTATCCCCAATGTCTTCAAACTTCTTATTTTCATCTTCACTTGGGAAGGAAGCTGAAAAATTAGCTCTCCAAAAGTTAATTTTACACTTTTAACTGGCCTGTCGCATGTCCCTAAAGAACCTGTTTCGCTAGAGCACATCTCAGCATCTCCAGAAGCTGGGGAATGTGGATAAGTGAATACAAATAGGCAATGATAGTGGCATATACTCCAGGCAGCCATGATAAGGGGTGAGGTGTTAATTAACCTGTTAAGGGGACTGTGTTCTCTTGATCTGCATTCAAACGCTTCTTGTCAGCTTGAGCCAAAGCTTCAGCTTGGGCAAGTCTTGATCTTTTAGCAAGTGTTGTCCCTGGTCATTGGTGTCCCTTGGGAGAAAAAAGGGGCCCCTGGGGAGGAGAAGAACCCCTGTGGGGAGGAGAAGAACCTCTGTGGGGAGAAGAACCCCCTGTTGGGAGGAGAACCCCCTGTTGGGAGGAGAACCCCTGTGGGGAGAAGAACCCCCTGTTGGGAGGAGAACCCCTGTGGGGAGAAGAACCCCTGTGGGGAGGAGAAGAACCCCTGTGGGGAGGAGAAGAACCCCTGTGGGGAGGAGAAGAACCCCTGTGGAGAGGAGAAGAACCCCTGTGGGAGAGGAGAAAAACCCCTGTTGGGAGGAGAAGACCCACTTTGGGGAGGAGAAGAACCCCCTGTGGGGAGGAGAAGAACCCCTGTGGGAGAGGAGAATAACCCCTGTTGGGAGGAGAACCCCTGTGGGGGAGGAGAAGAACCCCCTTTGGGGAGGAGAGCCCAGGAGGAGGAAAAGAGTCAGAGGGAGAGGAAGAGGGCCCAGTGGAGGAGGAGGAGGAGGAGGAGGAGGAGGAGGAGGAGAGCCGATGGTAGGAGGAGAACCGTGTAAGGGTTAGTGCCAGTCGTGGCACTGATAATGACTCATTTAAGTGCCATGAACGAGACTTTTGGCACTACTGACAAGACCAAAGGTGTTATCCGCCGCTTTCTTAAGTATATTACGAGCTTAACATAAGAGGTGGGATGATTCTTAAAGAATGTTAGTGGTGGGACTCTTGAAGAATGTTAGTGGTGGCACCATTGAAGAATGTTAGTGGTGGCACCCTTGAAGAATGTTAGTGGTGGCACCATTGAAGAATGTTAGTGGTGGCACCCTTGAAGAATGTTAGTGGTGGCACCATTGAAGAATGTTAGTGGTGGCACCATTGAAGAATGTTAGTGGTGGCACCATTGAAGAATGTTAGTGGTGGCACCATTGAAGAATGTTAGTGGTGGCACCCTTGAAGAATGTTAGTGGTGGCACCATTGAAGAATGTTAGTGGTGGCACCATTGAAGAATGTTAGTGGTGGCACCATTGAAGAATGTTAGTGGTGGCACCATTGAAGAATGTTAGTGGTGGCACCATTGAAGAATGTTAGTGGTGGCACCATTGAAGAATGTTAGTGGTGGCACCATTGAAGAATGTTAGTGGTGGCACCATTGAAGAATGTTAGTGGTGGCACCATTGAAGAATGTTAGTGGTGGCACCATTGAAGAATATTAGTGGTGGCACCATTGAAGAATGTTAGTGGTGGCACCATTGAAGAATGTTAGTGGTGGCACCATTGAAGAATGTTAGTGGTGGCACCATTGAAGAATGTTAGTGGTGGCACCATTGAAGAATGTTAGTGGTGGCACCATTGAAGAATGTTAGTGGTGGCACCATTGAAGAATGTTAGTGGTGGCACCATTGAAGAATGTTAGTGGTGGCACCATTGAAGAATATTAGTGGTGGGACCATTGAAGAATATTAGTGGTGGGACCATTGAAGAATATTAGTGGTGGCACCATTGAAGAATATTAGTGGTGGCACCATTGAAGAATATTAGTGGTGGGACCCTTGAAGAATATTAGTGGTGGCACCCTTGAAGAATATTAGTGGTGGCACCATTGAAGAATATTAGTGGTGGCACCATTGGAGAATATTGGTGGTGGGACCCTTGAAGAATATTAGTGGTGGCACCCTTGAAGAATGTTAATGGTGGGACCCTTGAAGAATGTTAGTGGTGGCACCATTGAAGAATATTAGTGGTGGCACCCTTGAAGAATATTAGTGGTGGGACCCTTGAAGAATATTAGTGGTGGCACCCTTGAAGAATATTAGTGGTGGCACCATTGAAGAATATTAGTGGTGGCACCATTGGAGAATATTGGTGGTGGGACCCTTGAAGAATGTTAGTGGTGGCACCGTTAAAGAATATTAGTGGTGGCACCCTATAAGAATATTAGTGGTGGCACCATTGAAGCATCCAACTCACTGGATATTGTGTGGTCGGTTACAGAAGCGACCTCACTTCATGCAAGGTCGAGGTTCGATCCCCGATGATCATTTCTGCTACCCGTGTTTATTACTGAATTCATTTCCCCACAACTGCAAGGAAAATGACAGGTTGGGGAACAAATACCTTTCAAACAAGAAATGCAATGCCAATGATTCTTTTTTAAGACATTAGTACTCTGTAGGGTGGAGTTTCTTTGCACAATAACAACCTGGTTGAAATGAGGATAAATTTCTGACTTGAAGGTGTAGAGGTCTTTTGCTGCCCGAATCCACTCAATGGAACCTCTAAATTATTTGAACCACTTACAAAATATTTGTGACAATTTTTACACTTACAAATATTTCTATTTCTATTCTTTAGAGCGTAGGCGCGAGAGACATGATAATTTACACGGAAAATATTAAAGGGTTCCAAATCTGAACACGAAAATAGCATCGCATGAGACCAGGAGTCAGGGCAGGATGGACAAAATAGCCTCATTTGAACACTTTTCAACACTTTTCCTTCAGACATATGGGCCATAAGTGGCCAACCTCTCACGGAGTTCAATACGGGCTCACCATAGCCCGTGCTACTTGGAACTTTTTGTTCCAGGTAGCGAATCTTTAACAACAACAACAACACGGAGTTCAAAGGAGGACTTGTTAAACACCTCGACAGGATACCTGATCAACCAGGCTGTGATACATACGTCAGGCTGCGAGCAGCCGCGTCCAATACACTGATTGACATAGGCTACCAACCTGTCCAAGAGGCACTTGGACAGGTTCTTGCGAGAAGTGCCGGATCAACCAGACTGTAGTGGATATGTGGGCTTGCGGGCCGCTCCAAGCAAGAGCCTGGTGGACCAAGTTATCACAAGTCGAGTCTTGTAAATCACAGCCCACGTAAATCACAGTGCCAAACAGCTCACGTAAATCACAGTGCCAAACAGCTCACGTAAATCACAGTGCCAATCAGCCCACGTAAATCACAGTGCCAATCAGCCTACGTAAATCACAGTGCCAATCAGCCCACGTAAATCACAGTGCCAATCGGCTCACGTAAATCACAGTGCCAAACAGCTCACGTAAATCACAGTGCCAATCAGCCCACGTAAATCACAGTGCCAAGCGGCTCACGTAAATCACAGTGCCAAACAGCTCACGTAAATCACAGTGCCAATCCGCCTACGTAAATCACAGTGCCAAACAATACAAACCAGCAAATTCCTTTGTCCTTGAGACAAACTAAAGTGATCCATCATAACTGACAGATCAAAATAATCAACCGTGCCTTTAAGTGAGTGCTACGCTATAATTAACATACCCAACTACATATAATTCACTATAATTTTAGAGGCAGATTACGTTTGCATGATATTACAAAACTGGGTATTTCAGTTTTTGTTTTTTTTAACTTTT
>WNGS01159407.1:14527-30294 GCA_020271785.1 Procambarus virginalis
TTATATTATATTCCTATTTCCATGCAAACTGGGGCTTCCCAAAATGTTTAAAAGAAGCAACATGCATGAAAGCATTTTGTGTCATGCAGCTTGCATGTGATTTGGATTTTATACCAATGTTTTAAGATGGAGGTATTCCCTATCAGAGATTTTTATTCGAGTATATTTTTTGCGCAGAGGAAATGAGCCTGAAGACGGAGGGCCGATTTTTTTTTTTTGGGGGGGGGGGGGAGGTGGATGGGAGGGAGAGGTGTGGTGTGGGTGAGGTGTGGGGAGAGTGCGGGTATGAGGGCTGGGGTGCAGTGTCGTAGGTTGGTTGATAGGTCGGTTGATATGGGATGTGGTGAATAAAGTGGGTGGGTGTGGGCGAAGGTGTTGGGTTAAAAGGGAGGGGAATGGTTGCAAGTTAGTGAGAGTAGACGGGGGTTGTGTTGGTACGGCTGGCAAGTTGGGTTGAAAGTGGTGGGTGAACCTATAGAGTAATGTGGGTTTAGAATGTGTGGATCCCAGGGGCAAGTTCTGTATACACAACACTCACATACGATCATTGAAAGTTTCTGGGAACCATTCAAGAGTTGTTTCTGTGAGAGAACACACTAGGAAGCATAGGGCCAGAGGCATATAAGGGCCCTAGAAGGGACTCTCCGGATAATGGAAGGATCAGAACCAGCTTGTTCACTTAGAACGCATCGTTAAGAAGAGAGCCAACTGTTAAGACCCCGCTCGGTACTCACCAGTAAGCGGAGGAGTAGCAGGAGAACGGGATGACGGGTGTCTCGGAAGAACTTGAAGGAGGAAGGTGCCTCGGAAAGTGCTCGAGGGAGTCCTGGGGTAGAACCCCATGCACGGATGTGGTGTTCACTTGGGTTAATCACCGTGTGGCCACGGTGGTCTAAGGGGAATAATGCCCATGTGATAATCGAAATAAGTTTATTTATAATTTCATAATTAGTGCGCTCTTGTATATCGGAAGCTAATATGAGGATTTATTATACATTCGAAAAATTGTCAATAAGACCTACCACTATATTTAAATACGCATATCGTTTTGTTATACATTAAGCATAGGTTCTGCATCTGCATAGGTTAAGTATCTACATTAAGCAGATGACAGACAGTTCTTTCTGTTTAGAAAGTGAAATATTTACCCTGAAAACACACTTAACTGTGTATATATTAGAGACCTAGAAGTCAGAACAAATGGCATTATGAGAGAATGTGGTCATTATGATACCTGGAAGAAAGTAAAGTTGATTTAACAGTCAATATCTGAGCCTGTATGGATGTGTACTATGGGACCTTATAGGGTATTAAAGTATCAACACAAGACAGAACACGAAACAATGGGTATAAATTGGATAAGTTTAGATTTGTGAAAGACTTGGGAAATACTGGATCGGTAACAGAGTTGTTGATTTGTGGAACCAATTACCGCGTAACGTTGTAGAGGTTGGGTCCCTCGATTGTTTCAAGCGAGGGTTGGACATGTATATGAGTGGGATTGGATGGTTATAAATAGGAGCTGCCTCGTAATGGCCAATAGGCCTTCTGCAGTTATCTTGTTCTTATGTTCTTATGTTCTAATGGTGCTCCTGGTAAGGGTAATTGTGAATGGAGGAAATGTTCACGACGAATTAGGGTGTCAATCCTTGCACTCACTGCAATTTCGTATCAGGACTGATGTCCACACTTGGAGAAATAATTCATAAACGAATGATATACTGTCGTGTGAAAGGAATCACCCATCCAGCAAAATCAATTAACTATTTTTGTTTCTCAGCCACTCACTTATCACTCCAACCTTTCCAGAAACATAAACTTAATTGTCAGGAAGGTAATATTTGATCTTTTGAATGATCTGTCACACAGAGATGGCTGACTGATAGCCATCTTGAGTCCTATTGGAGTCAGATCTGAGTTGCTCGAACTGTATGTTGGTAATGATTTTGATCAGAGATAACCCTAAAATATGTTGACCGAGAGTGCTGAATGTGTGGATTTTGTTTATACATTCAATGAATGATTATTTTATATCAATCCTGAAAATTGTATTCTCCTCGTCAGATATTTCGTGTTATGTTGTTAGCAGGACTTTCTCTTAGGGTAAATAATTCATTGTATATTTGTATAAACTAACCCAACTGTAATGTACAAAACAGATGTTTATGAATAAAGTTATTGATTGATTATTTAATTATAATATATCACTGGCTTCGAGAGTGCCTGCAAATGTATTTATACATGTTTTAATAAACTCGCAGAAGAGAAACAAAATATTCCAAATTTCATCTGTGAATTACTATCCACGGTAACATCGTGGTCTGAAGAAAAAATAAGTAAATGGCTGAATTGAAACCCAAATGGTGTATTTAAACAGTAAGATTGTTAGAAGCGTCATAACGTCTTGAACTTACCTTGCCCAGCACCTTGTAGGCGTTCTCCTTATTATCGTCTCCCGTGTGGTAGATGTAGATGACGTGGGTCGTGTTCCTCTGTCGAGCAGAATTGAATAGCAATGAGTATTCAGGTCCACACAGAAATCACAATAGCGTGATGCATCCAATGAATAAAAACACAAGGGCCGTGACGAGGATTCGAACCTACGTCCGAGAGCATTCCAGACGCTGCTTTAATCGACTGAGTTACAACAGTCGATTAAGGCAGCGTCTGGGATGCTCTCGCACGTAGGTTCGAATCCTCGCCACGGCCCTTGTGGATTTGTTCAGCATTCAGGTAGTGTGGCTAGGGAACAGGTGATGGATGTAACGGCTTCAAGCATGTGCCGTCCTACGGGATTGCAACCTGCCCTCAGGCCAGGCTCGTTAGAGCGGCGGCCAATCCCCAAGTTCAGTTTTAATGCATTGTGTATTAATAATAGGCTGGTTCTTATTTTATATATTAATATTGTTATATATTAACCCTTAGACAGCTTCTATGGAAATGTGGTTATACCCGCCAATGCACACACAAAATTTTTTTAAAAAATCCAACAAATAATTTTTCATTGTAGAATTATTGATTTGTATGCAGAATGTACGAAAACACGAAAATAAGTGAATATTTATCGTTTCACTGGGCGGAGGCACTCTGCAGTGCTGCACCTGGCACTTGTCAACACCTGCTGCACCTGGCACTTGTCAACACCTGCTGCACCTGGCACTTGTCAACACCTGCTGCACCTGGCACTTGTCAACACCTGCTGCACCTGGCACTTGTCAACACCTGCTGCACCTGGCACTTGTCAACACCTGCTGCACCTGGCACTTGTCAACACCTGCTGCACCTGGCACTTGTCAACACCTGCTGCACCTGGCACTTGTCAACACCTGCTGCACCTGGCACTCGTCAACACCTGCTGCACCTGGCACTTGTCAACACCTGCTGCACCTGGCACTCGTCAACACCTGCTGCACCTGGCACTTGTCAACACCTGCTGCACCTGGCACTTGTCAACACCTGCTGCACCTGGCACTCGTCAACACCTGCTGCACCTGGCACTTGTCAACACCTGCTGCACCTGGCACTCGTCAACACCTGCTGCACCTGGCACTTGTCAACACCTGCTGCACCTGGCACTTGTCAACACCTGCTGCACCTGGCACTTGTCAACACCTGCTGCACCTGGCACTTGTCAACACCTGCTGCACCTGGCACTTGTCAACACCTGCTGCACCTGGCACTTGTCAACACCTGCTGCACCTGGCACTCGTCAACACATGCTGCACCTGGCACTTGTCAACACCTGCTGCACCTGGCACTCGTCAACACCTGCTGCACCTGGCACTCGTCAACACCTGCTGCACCTGGCACTTGTCAACACCTGCTGCACCTGGCACTTGTCAACACCTGCTGCACCTGGCACTTGTCAACACCTGCTGCACCTGGCACTTGTCAACACCTGCTGCACCTGGCACTCGTCAACACCTGCTGCACCTGGCACTTGTCAACACCTGCTGCACCTGGCACTTGTCAACACCTGCTGCACCTGGCACTTGTCAACACCTGCTGCACCTGGCACTTGTCAACACCTTCTGCACCTGGCACTTATCAACACCTGCTGCACCTGGCACTTGTCAACACCTGCTGCACCTGGCACTTGTCAACACCTGCTGCACCTGGCACTTGTCAACACCTGCTGCACCTGGCACTTGTCAACACATGCTGCACCTGGCACTTGTCAACACCTGCTGCACCTGGCACTCGTCAACACCTGCTGCACCTGGCACTCGTCAACACCTGCTGCACCTGGCACTCGTCAACACCTGCTGCACCTGGCACTTGTCAACACCTGCTACACCTGGCACTTGTCAACACCTGCTGCACCTGGCACTTGTCAACACCTGCTGCACCTGGCACTTGTCAACACCTGCTGCACCTGGCACTTGTCAACACCTGCTGCACCTGGCACTTGTCAACACCTGCTGCACCTGGCACTTGTCAACACCTGCTGCACCTGGCACTCGTCAACACCTGCTGCACCTGGCACTTGTCAACACCTGCTGCACCTGGCACTCGTCAACACCTGCTGCACCTGGCACTTGTCAACACCTGCTGCACCTGGCACTTGTCAACACCTGCTGCACCTGGCACTTGTCAACACCTGCTGCACCTGGCACTCGTCAACACCTGCTGCACCTGGCACTCGTCAACACCTGCTGCACCTGGCACTTGTCAACACCTGCTGCACCTGGCACTTGTCAACACCTGCTGCACCTGGCACTTGTCAACACCTGCTGCACCTGGCACTTGTCAACACCTGCTGCACCTGGCACTCGTCAACACCTGCTGCACCTGGCACTTGTCAACACCTGCTGCACCTGGCACTTGTCAACACCTGCTGCACCTGGCACTTGTCAACACCTGCTGCACCTGGCACTTGTCAACACCTGCTGCACCTGGCACTTATCAACACCTGCTGCACCTGGCACTTGTCAACACCTGCTGCACCTGGCACTTGTCAACACCTGCTGCACCTGGCACTTGTCAACACCTGCTGCACCTGGCACTTGTCAACACATGCTGCACCTGGCACTTGTCAACACCTGCTGCACCTGGCACTCGTCAACACCTGCTGCACCTGGCACTCGTCAACACCTGCTGCACCTGGCACTCGTCAACACCTGCTGCACCTGGCACTTGTCAACACCTGCTGCACCTGGCACTTGTCAACACCTGCTGCACCTGGCACTTGTCAACACCTGCTGCACCTGGCACTTGTCAACACCTGCTGCACCTGGCACTTGTCAACACCTGCTGCACCTGGCACTTGTCAACACCTGCTGCACCTGGCACTTGTCAACACCTGCTGCACCTGGCACTCGTCAACACCTGCTGCACCTGGCACTTGTCAACACCTGCTGCACCTGGCACTTGTCAACACCTGCTGCACCTGGCACTTGTCAACACCTGCTGCACCTGGCACTTGTCAACACCTGCTGCACCTGGCACTTGTCAACACCTGCTGCACCTGGCACTTGTCAACACCTGCTGCACCTGGCACTTGTCAACACATGCTGCACCTGTCACTTGTCAACACCTGCTGCACCTGGCACTCGTCAACACCTGCTGCACCTGGCACTCGTCAACACCTGCTGCACCTGGCACTTGTCAACACCTGCTGCACCTGGCACTTGTCAACACCTGCTGCACCTGGCACTTGTCAACACCTGCTGCACCTGGCACTTGTCAACACCTGCTGCACCTGGCACTCGTCAACACCTGCTGCACCTGGCACTTGTCAACACCTGCTGCACCTGGCACTTGTCAACACCTGCTGCACCTGGCACTTGTCAACACCTGCTGCACCTGGCACTTGTCAACACCTGCTGCACCTGGCACTCGTCAACACCTGCTGCACCTGGCACTTGTCAACACCTGCTGCACCTGGCACTTGTCAACACCTGCTGCACCTGGCACTTGTCAACACCTGCTGCACCTGGCACTTGTCAACACCTGCTGCACCTGGCACTTGTCAACACCTGCTGCACCTGGCACTTGTCAACACCTGCTGCACCTGGCACTTGTCAACACATGCTGCACCTGGCACTTGTCAACACCTGCTGCACCTGGCACTCGTCAACACCTGCTGCACCTGGCACTCGTCAACACCTGCTGCACCTGGCACTTGTCAACACCTGCTGCACCTGGCACTTGTCAACACCTGCTGCACCTGGCACTTGTCAACACCTGCTGCACCTGGAACTTGTCAACACCTGCTGCACCTGGCACTTGTCAACACCTGCTGCACCTGGCACTTGTCAACACCTGCTGCACCTGGCACTTGTCAACACCTGCTGCACCTGGCACTTGTCAACACCTGCTGCACCTGGCACTCGTCAACACCTGCTGCACCTGGCACTTGTCAACACCTGCTGCACCTGGCACTTGTCAACACCTGCTGCACCTGGCACTTGTCAACACCTGCTGCACCTGGCACTTGTCAACACCTGCTGCACCTGGCACTTGTCAACACCTGCTGCACCTGGCACTTGTCAACACCTGCTGCACCTGGCACTTGTCAACACCTGCTGCACCTGGCACTTGTCAACACCTGCTGCACCTGGCACTCGTCAACACCTGCTGCACCTGGCACTTGTCAACACCTGCTGCACCTGGCACTCGTCAACACCTGCTGCACCTGGCACTTGTCAACACCTGCTGCACCTGGCACTTGTCAACACCTGCTGCACCTGGCACTTGTCAACACCTGCTGCACCTGGCACTTGTCAACACCTGCTGCACCTGGCACTCGTCAACACCTTCTGCACCTGGCACTTGTCAACACCTGCTGCACCTGGCACTTGTCAACACCTGCTGCACCTGGCACTTGTCAACACCTGCTGCACCTGGCACTCGTCAACACCTTCTGCACCTGGCACTTGTCAACACCTGCTGCACCTGGCACTTGTCAACACCTGCTGCACCTGGCACTCGTCAACACCTTCTGCACCTGGCACTTGTCAACACCTGCTGCACCTGGCACTTGTCAACACCTGCTGCACCTGGCACTTGTCAACACCTGCTGCACCTGGCACTCGTCAACACCTTCTGCACCTGGCACTTGTCAACACCTGCTGCACCTGGCACTTGTCAACACCTGCTGCACCTGGCACTTGTCAACACCTGCTGCACCTGGCACTTGTCAACACCTGCTGCACCTGGCACTTGTCAACACCTGCTGCTCAACTATGCTGACACTTCCTGATTTATTCTCCGATTTTTACTGATTGTTTTGTCACTTGTTTTTCTTTATTAACATCAACAGAGATATTTTTATATCCATATTTGCATCAGCCATGTAAAAACCCAGATAATAATTGGTTAAATCATATGATGATGATGACAGCATTCGCCGATAACGATCATGATGATAACAGCATTTGTACCACGAAATGGTTGCAGGATTTTGTTCATGCGTCAAGGTACACTTCACTACATCCGCATAGGTCTATTATATCCATATTTGCATCATAGATGTAAAACCCAGACAATAATTTGTTAAATCTTCATAGGATGATAACCACGTTATCCTGTGAATCAACAATTGACGATAACTTAAAGTTCTATATATACTTAAGTTAGGTTAAGTTAAGTGTTTAGGTTCTGTTTGTGATTATTTGTATTTGTAGTACGTATGGTACCCCTTCCAAGTGCTATATAGTCGTAATGGCTTGGTGCTTTCCCTTGATAATTCCCTCCCTCCGTCAAGTGAGCTGTTGTAGCCAGTGAGAGGCATCTGATTGGCCAGTGGACAAATACTCCCTTGTCTGACGTCAGCGAGAGAGCAAGTTCTACCGCAAGCGACAGTCCTCAACTGTGCAGTCGTCTGAAACGTTTGTACGAGGTGCTGAACCATCGACTTTTTTTTTTTTTTTTTGCCTTACGGGCTATTCATGCCCGTGCCACCTCTTGGGTGGCTTAATCTTTATCAATCATCAATCGACTTTTTCAACAGGGACTAACCCAGGATGTGTTTAGCCCGTGCTCATCAACATTATTCAAATGCTCGTTAATCTAACCACCACCGTCCATAGGTTTTGAATGAAAAACTACTGTATACAACCTGTCCTCAGGCCAGGCTGTATGGCACAGAGGAATGATGCTTACCTTGTAATTAGGAATGATGCTCACCTGGTACTTGAAGTGATGCTTACCTGGTACTTAGGCACAGGGGCCTCGATACACGGATGTTTGGTAACATTGACGACAGTGCCCAACTTAATGGCGGCCATCTTGTCGAGAGAGTAGGCTAACTGCCAGTGTCGGCGCAAGTTGAGGGTCACGTTGGTGTGGGTGTTGAGTGGTCGACGGTCGTAGGCCACCTCCTGTTCGAGCCCCGTCACGTGCACCCCCCCGCCGCCCTCGTGCCTCGTCCTCGGCACCTCGGGGATGACCACCTCGTGGTGCTCGTCTACGTGGTAGTGACCCACGTACAGGTCCCAGTCCGCGTTCTGTCGTGCCGTGGCCCGTGGTGGGAAGACATTAGGGGGTGGGACATGGGGACGAAGGGAGGTGTAGGGGAGGGGACATGGGGACGAAGGGAGGTGTAGGGGAGGGGACGAAGGGAGGTGTAGGGGAAGGGGAGACAAGATCAAGATCCGGTGTCTCAGAAGTGATAAACAACTGGTAACACAATGCTTTTTATATAACAAACATTACTCGCCTAGTTGAATTTGAGAGAGGAGAGTGAATCACGGCTCCTGGGTCCCGCCTCTAAACCCTTAATCGATTGGTGTATAACATCTAGGGCCTGTTGTGGGTGTGTATAACATCTAGGGCCTGTTGTGGGGGTGTATAACATATAGGGCCTGTTGTGGGGGTGTATAACATCTAGGGCCCTGTTGTGGGGGTGTATAACATCTAGGGCCCTGTTGTGGGGGTGTATAACATCTAGGGCCCTGTTGTGGGGGTGTATAACATCTAGGGCCCTGTTGTGGGGCTCTGTTGTATTTACATTTAAAGTTGTGTATTCGAAATTGTCCTCCATCTAGTGTATTTTCTGGTGTATGGGAACAACCCGCACGAGTTACGTGTATGTCTTGATGAGTCAGCTCCCCACTTGGACAATACTTCAGTCTTCCCAGCGTGGCGCCTTCTTTTGAGTATTACTTGCCCAAGCGCTTCTGCAGCCCACTAAGATGTTTCCTTGATTATGTAACTGTGCGGCTGTGTTTGGGAAGCTTGTGTTCCGTTTGAATCCTACAGGGGCTCGAACCCTGCACCTCTGACAAAAATATATATATATATATATATATATATATATATATATATATATATATATATATATATATATATATATATATATATATATATATATATATATATATATATATACGCATACACACTCGTCTCCGAGCACACTTGGGTCAGTATACGAACCCGTCTTCTCGTCTGATTCGTCGCATTTTACACGGAATCGATCAATCCGTTTAAAATGCGACGTATTAGTAACAATTTAAAGCACCGAAATACAGATATATTCTATGCATGGACTCCGAGAAGTTAGGTGGGTTGCTTGGGTTGGTACGCTTCTGGTTAGGCAAACTTGTTGTATTTTTTTACTGATTGGTAAATCCAGCTTATAATGGACGCTCAGGATCAGCTGCCCAATGGCTGTATCAGTCTTGCGCCTGAATACTGCACGTTACTCGAATTAAAAAAATAGATTAAATTCTTTCAAATATTTGGTCCCTGGTGGGGGATAGGGTGGAGTGAGGGGGGTGGGGGGAAGAAGTCGTGGGGTGGGGGGGTCTACCTGCTACACGTGTGTCTGTGTGGAAAATTTCAATCTTCCCAGGAATGTCACATTTTTAGTGGTGGGGGATTGTGTGTATTCTAAGGACGGTTAAGTATGGGTTGGGAAGCTGATCTTCTGGCCAGGAGATGAGGAAGATTAACAATGAAGCATCATCTGTGGATTCCATCTGTTGGGCAGTTAAGCTCTGGTTTAAAGCATAGCTCCTTTGAGCTATGCTTTAGCTCAATGTGTGAAATGTTTAAATGCTCAATGTTTAAATGTGAGGTAATTATGAGAAGAAACAGCTTAGCCAGTTCGACTGTGTACAGGTTGGAAGGAATATGAGGACGGGGGGAAGGTATGCTGCCCAATCACTTAATTGGACCATTGGGGATCGAACACCGGCCTGTAAGACGCGAGGGTGTCGTTGTGCCGACCAGTCCAAGTGGCCAGGTGATATCTCGTTGACTGGTTCAGACAAATTCTATTCGGATTAGTCAACGAATATTCTGGCGGTGGAGGAGTTGGTTACACCTGCAGCACATGTGTAATTGTGAACCTAGTGGAGGGGTGTTTGTCCGGTCCTGGATACTTGTTAAACGACATCAACGTCAACCTTGTCAAACGATATAAAAGGTTATCAAGGTTTTTCTCCAATCGGTTTAAACTGATGTTTTTCTCATTTAAGAAAATCATTAAACTGCAGGTGTATTGGCCCATACGAGGCAGCTCCTATTGGCCCATACGAGGCAGCTCCTATTGGCCCATACGAGGCAGCTCCTATTGACCCATACGAGGCAGCTCCTATTGGCCCATACGAGGCAGCTCCTATTGGCCCATACGAGGCAGCTCCTATTGGCCCATACGAGGCAGCTCCTATTGGCCCATACGAGGCAGTTCCTATTGACCCATACAAGGCAGCTCCTATTGGCCCATACGAGGCAGCTCCTATTGGCCCATACGAGGCAGCTCCTATTGACCCATACGAGGCAGCTCCTATTGGTCCATACGAGGCAGTTCCTATTGGCCCATACGAGGCAGCTCCTATTGGCCCATACGAGGCAGCTCCTATTGGCCCATACGAGGCAGTTCCTATTGGCCCATACGAGGCAGCTCCTATTGGCCCATACGAGGCAGTTCCTATTGACCCATACGAGGCAGCTCCTATTGGCCCATACGAGGCAGCTCCTATTGGCCCATACGAGGCAGCTCCTATTGGCCCATACGAGGCAGCTCCTATTGGCCCATACGAGGCAGCTCCTATTGGCCCATACGAGGCAGTTCCTATTGACCCATACGAGGCAGCTCCTATTGGCCCATACGAGGCAGCTCCTATTGGCCCATACGAGGCAGTTCCTATTGGCCCATACGAGGCAGCTCCTATTGGCCCATACGAGGCAGTTCCTATTGGCCCATACGAGGCAGCTCCTATTGGCCCATACGAGGCAGCTCCTATTGGCCCATACGAGGCAGTTCCTATTGACCCATACGAGGCAGCTCCTATTGGCCCATACGAGGCAGCTCCTATTGGCCCATACGAGGCAGCTCCTATTGGCCCATACGAGGCAGCTCCTATTGGCCCATACGAGGCAGTTCCTATTGGCCCATACGAGGCAGCTCCTATTGGCCCATACGAGGCAGCTCCTATTGGCCCATACGAGGCAGCTCCTATTGGCCCATACGAGGCAGCTCCTATTGGCCCATACGAGGCAGCTCCTATTGGCCCATACGAGGCAGCTCCTATTGGCCCATACGAGGCAGTTCCTATTGACCCATACGAGGCAGCTCCTATTGGCCCATACGAGGCAGCTCCTATTGGCCCATACGAGGCAGCTCCTATTGGCCCATACGAGGCAGCTCCTATTGGCCCATACGAGGCAGTTCCTATTGGCCCATACGAGGCAGCTCCTATTGGCCCATACGAGGCAGCTCCTATTGGCCCATACGAGGCAGCTCCTATTGGCCCATACGAGGCAGCTCCTATTGGCCCATACGAGGCAGCTCCTATTGGCCCATACGAGGCAGCTCCTATTGGCCCATACGAGGCAGTTCCTATTGGTCCATACGAGGCAGTTCCTATTGGCCCATACGAGGCAGCTCCTATTTATATCTACCCAAATATCTACACAATCGACTTGATAATGGTCGAGGACGGACCGAAACGTCGTCGTCCCTTCACTTTCTAGTGTGTGGTTTAATCAACATTTTTCAGCCACGTTACTGTGACTTCTCGTCTGCATCTACCCAAACTCATCCATATATATGTCCACAATATACATGTCCACACCTGGAACCATCCAGCAATCCCTCGTCTAATGGCTACATGGAATTTTTTTCCATAAATCAACTGCTTCGAAAACAGGATCTACCAATCTGTAATATCTAACCTTTTCAAGTTTCTATCCACTGTTGATCAGACCACACACAAGAAAGTGAAGGGACGACGACGACGTTTCGGTCCGTCCTGGACCATTCTCAAGTCGATTTTTCAGCCACGTTATTGTGTCTTTCTGTCCACTGTTTAGTGTTGATATATTTAAAACTTTGTTTACGTTCTTAAGTACTTGTAAAGACTATCGGAGGGAAGAACAGGGAGCTTACGGCGTCTAGGGGCGCCCAGTTGGCCAGCATCCTGCGGGCGTGGGCCCTGGAGGTCATCCAGCCGTAATACGGGTAGGTCTGGACGCGGTAGATGCGTGCCGGGTCGTGCGCTGTGTGCGGGAAGGCGTTGTAGTTGTAGGCGTTCACGCACATCACCGTCGGGTCGACGCTCATCAGGATCGATGTCTGCTGGAAGTAGCTGGAATGCAGGGAGTTCACGTAGTAAGGTACTTGTGCTTATGTGGTGAGAAGTAGTTGTGGTTATGTGGTGAGGAGAGGTACTTGTGGTTATGTGGTGAAGAGTTGTTGTGGTTGTGGTGAAGAGTTGTTGTGGTTATGTGGTCAAGAAAATGTAGTTGTGGTTATGTGGTCAAGAAAATGTAGTTGTGGTTATGTGGTGAAGAAAAGAAGTAGTTGAGCATATGGCAAAGGTCAGGAAGGTGATACCATGCGGAAATTGAAAGTTTTTCCAAGTTGACAGGAAAAAATATTTTTGCGTGATATGGTAATAAAATGACATAAATGGGGTGGATATTTATAGTATAAATTATGGGGAACTTAAAGCTTTTAGACTTATAATACGAGCAATAAAAGGTAATTTTAAAAATATATTGCCGAGCCAGTTTGACCATGAACATATTGAGGCCATACAGTGGGATCGAACACTATTCCCTGGATTTCCCAGGCACACGCACTACCAACTGAACCACAATGAGCTCAATATTTTAACAAAAATCTCTTAATTTACAACTATTGCATGTCAAATTAGCTCAAAGAATTTTGTTTATATATTTGCTATTTAACGAAATATTTTGTGACAAGACTCGAATTCAGATCTCTGATCTGAATTCCATTCATTGTTGATTGACAGTAGAGAGGCGGGACCAAAGTGCAAGAGCTCAATCCCCGCAACCACAACTATGTGATTACCTAGAGTCAGATTCACGAAGCAGTTACGCAAGCACTTACGAACCTGTACATCTTTGACGGCTTTGATTACATTTATTAAACAGTTTTCAATCATGAAAACTTGACAATCAACTGTTGTTATTGTTATAAACATCCTCCTGGTGCTTCAGAGCTTATTAACTGTTTAATAATTGTAAACAAAGCCGCCAAAGATTGAGGAAAGATGTACAGGTTCGTAAGTGCTTGCGTAACTGCTTCGTGAATCTGGCCCCTGGTCTTGTATCAGATGTTTGACAGGTAGAGATTATCCCCGGGAATGTTGCTCAAGGAGGAGCAGAGGTAAGACTCGAGGTGAAGGACTCACTCAATGAAGTCAGGGGCGAGGGACAGGTCATCCTCCAGTATGATGGCCTTGTCCACCTCAGGGTACAGCTCGAAGATTGTCTCCAAGGAGAACTTAATGTGCTGATTGACACGGTGCTTGGTACCTGGATGAGAGAACCCGCGGCAAATTATTAATTGTCTAAATTAAGAATTGAAGTTGTGAGTTTTATAAAAAGAAGAAGAAGAATTGAACATGTATCGAGTTTGACCTTCTTGTTCTATAAGATATTGACCCAGTTGGAGGTTAAACAAAAAAAATACACCTGTTTTCCAAGATAGCTGCCATGTGTTCTCAGGATTCACCTTTACTGGCCTTAGTTGTGATGGTTGGGAAAAATGTGTTGTGGGTCCAGAATTGTCAGCCCAACCACTTGGGCTGTTGGGTAGAGCGATGGTCTCGTTTCATGCGGGTTGGCGCTCAATCCCCGACTGTCCAAGTGGTTGGGCACCATTCCATCCATCCATCCCAAATGTCCTTATCCTGGTCCCTTCCAAGTGCTATATAGTTGTAATGGCTTGCCGCTTTCCCCTGATAATTCCCGTCCCTCCAGACATGTCAGGAATATGGCCAAAAGCACTTCCTTTCGTGTGTGCAAAATTTAACTATAACAGAAGAGAAAATAATAGATTACCTGGAATTAATATAACCGTGACAGCCTCTCTCGATTCTGCTACTATGGTGACAAATATCCTGTATTACTATCTAACTAGAAATAATAATAATATTACGATTAACAAAGTAATTAATTGTTCAAAGTAATATTTGCATTAAATGATAAAACTGTGAACAATAACAAATGAGAATAAAGTTAAAGAATTCAGACCGACATAGGCTAATTAGACAAGTTCAGGGTTACCTACTGCAATGGAATCTGAGATATTGTTAGAGAGAATTTGAATCGAGAAGCAAGAAATGGTGTCCCATGAGCTCTTCAGTATCCAGTTTCCTGTTCCTGATCTATGCTAACGACCTGCAAGTAAAAGTGAATTGCAGACGAGGAGTCACAATAACGTGGCTGAAATATGTTGACCAGACCACACACTAGAAAGTGAAGGGACGACGACGTTTCGGTCCGTCCTGGACCATTCTCAAGTCGATTGTCGACTTAAGAATGGTCCAGGACAGACCGAAACGTCGTCGTCCCTTCACCTTCTAGTGTGTGGTCTGGTCAACAGAAGACGGCAGAGTGGCGCAGCTGGAACTAAGCAGGCACAATGAGTGGTGTGATAAATGGCGCGTGGAATTCAATCCCAGCATGTGCAAAGTATACGAATGAGTGAGAGATGACATATTTAACATTATGGGTGTGTGTTTGTATTTTTTGTCACGTGTGTGTATGTACTCACCTAATTGTACTCACCTAATTGTGCTTGCGGGGGTTGAGCTCTGGCTCTTTGGTCCCGCCTCTCAACCGTCAATCAACAGGTGTACAGATTCCTGAGCCTATTGGGCTCTATCATATCTACACTTGAAGCTGTGTATGGAGTCAGCCTCCACCACATCGCTTCCTAATGCATTCCATTTGTCAACCACTCTGACACTAAAAAAGTTCTTTCTAATATCTCTGTGGCTCATTTGGGCACTCAGTTTCCACCTGTGTCCCTAGTGCGTGTGCCCCTTGTGTTAAATAGACTGTCTTTAGCTACCCTATTAATTCCCTTGAGAATCTTGAATGTGGTAATCATGTCCCCCCTAACTTTCTATCTTCCAGCGAAGTGAGGTTTAATTCCCGTAGTCTCTCCTCGTAGCTCATACCTCTCAGCTCGGGTACTAGTCTGGTGGCAAACCTTTGAACCTTTTCCAGTTTAGTCTTATCCTTGACTAGATATGGACTCCATGCTTGGGCTGCATACTCCAGGATTGGCCTGACATATGTGGTATACAAAGTTCTGAATGATTCCTTACACAAGTTTCTGAATGCCGTTCTTATGTTGGCCAGCCTGGCATATGCCACTGATGTTATCCTCTTGATATGGGCTGCAGGAGACAGGTCTGGCGTGATATCAACCCCCAAGTCTTTTTCTTTCTCTGACTCTTGAAGTATTTCATCTCCTAGATGATACCTTGTATCTGGCCTCCTGCTCCCTACACCTATCTTCATTACATTACATTTGCTTGGATTAAAACTCTAACAAC
>WNGS01159407.1:34388-45473 GCA_020271785.1 Procambarus virginalis
AATGCCATTTCTGACTTCTAGGTCTCTAATATATACACAGTTAAGTGTGTTTTCAGGGTAAATATTTCACTTTCTAAACAGAAAGAACTGTCTGTCATCTGCTTATAAATGGGTAGATACTTAACCTATGCAGATGCAGAACCTATGCTTAATGTATAACAACACCGGATATGCGTATTTACATATAGTGATAGGTCTTATTGCCAATTTTTCGAATGTATAATAAATCCTCATATTACTTCGATTACAAGAGCGCACTAATATGAAATTATAAATAAACTTCGATTATCCAATGGGCATTATTCCCCTTGCACCACGTGTGGCCCAGTGTCTTAACCCAAGTGAACACCATCAGGCATGGGGTTCTACCAACAGAACTCCCTCGAGCACTTCCGAGGCCACCTTCTCCTTCAAGTTCTTCGAGACCAACCCGTCATCTCGTCTCCTGCTACTCCTCCGCTTATGGGAGTACCGAGCGCCGGGCGGTCTTAAACAGTTGGTCACTCTCTTACTTACACGATTGCGCCTTCTAAGATCGCGAAACAAGACTGGTTCTGATTCTTCATTACTCCGGAGAGTCGCTTCTAGGGCTTATAGCTCAGTGGCCCTAGGCTTCCTAGAGTTTGTTCTCTCACAGAAATTCGTGCTTGAAATGGTTCCACAGTAAATCCTTCACCATGTATCGTATAATGTGAGTGTTCGTGTATAACAGAACTTCCCACATGGGATCCACACACATTCTAAAATACCACATTGACTACATCCCCATGGCAACCACATACCACTTCTCAACGTCTGCAACGTCCAGCTAGCCACACAACCGTCTACTCTCACTAACTTTCAACACCATTCCTCCCTTTAACCACACACCTACAGCCCACCCCCTTATCACGCACATACCAAGCATCAACCTACCTATCAACAGACACTACACACTCCACCACACCCTCATACGTCACACTCTTCCACCTCCACCCACCCACCTTCTCCGCTCTCCTCGATCCCTCCCCCCCCCCCCCCCCCCCCCCCCCCCCCCCCCCCCCCCCCCAAAAAAAAAATAATCGCCCTCCGTCTTCAGCTCATTTCCTCTGCGCAAAAAAATATACTCGATAAAAATCTCTGATAGGAATTCCCCAATCTTAAAAATGGTATAAAATCCAATCACATGCAAGCTGCATGACACAAATGCTTTCATGCATGTTGCTTCTTTAAACATTTTGGAAGCCCCAGTTTGTATGGAAATAGGATATAATATAACCGATAATCTGCTGACCAGTTCCCGTTCCATAGAATGTGGGTAATAAATACCTTATCTAACTTAGTTTATAACAAAATAATAAACTTTGGAAGTTCAGCATAGCTTTAAATAACGGTGCACGAGGCAATAATCAGTAGGATTGAATTCCATCCTGGAACCTATCGAGCAGAAGCATCGTTGAGGCGCTCAGTCCTATTAGCCACGATGCTCTTGCCGTGAAATGAGATCAGATCATAAACTTGGAGCAGCAGTGAGGTTCCCTGATCAACATCTCAGACGTTTTCTCAGTTTAAAAGTCTCGTATACAAGACTTCACGACGGCTGACCAAAGACTGTAGTCAACATCTTGTGCAATATTGTGAGTCATTATGTTAGACCATTTTAAGTGATGCTGAGGATTAGGAATATGAAGTAAATCAAGATTTAAAGATAACGCTATCACCAGTGTTTAAGAAATGGGGCCATATTTAAATATTATATACTACCAAAAATTCTTAGCTAAATATACCTGGTATGTCTTACTCTAGATAGTACATTTAGGTACATTCTATTCAGGACAGGCAAATGATTACTGCATGAAACTTGATCCGTTAAGACTGTAAACTACTATGCTTGAAGATCACTAAGGTCCAGTTCCCGAGTCCATTATGTGACTGTAAGCTGTCCACCATCGTCCACCCAAACATTAACTGAACTTCAACTTTAAGCCATAACCGTGCTGCCACTTGAGCACAGAAGACTGAGGTGATCATTTACATGACTCGGGGGTGGAATCATCTAATTCATCTGTGCTCAAGTAGCAGCCCAGGGAAGGCTTCAAGTTTCAGTTTGGGCAGCGGTTTGGTGCTTCTGAAATCCTTCCTTATTGTGGCTAGCTCGTGGCTCAGCTGGTAAAGCACTTGTCTCACATAAACGTGGTACCATGTTCGAGGCTTCTTTCGCACTGGCTCCTTATAGATGAGATGAGCAAAGCTTGAATGATCCCCAAGCACAAATATCACTTAAACTTTCTGTCACCTCTAAGGATTCTGGTGCAGTGCCTGGATTATACCTGTACCTGGATGAGGGGTCTGGGAGTTCTTCTATTCCCCAAGCCCATCACGGGGCCAGGCACGACTTGTGATGACCTGGTATAACAGGCTGTTGCTTGGAGCGGCTCGCAGGCCTACATATCCACCACAGCCTGGTTGGTCTGGTACTTCATGGAGCTTGGAGCTAACGTCTCCCGTTCTGGTGGTCGAAGGTTCAAGGCTAAAAAAATAGAAGACATATTTCATCCACTAGGGCAATAGGAGACTCGAACTATATATATATATATATATATATATATATATATATATATATATATATATATATATATATATATATATATATATATATATAAATTAAGGGTCGGTAAAACCACTGACAAACTAAAGACTCAGAAGCCCCAGGTGTGGACGGAACTCAATATAAAGTCCTTAAGGGACTAGCACTGAGGTATGTAAAAAAAAACTCTGGCATTTATCGAGGTTTTCGTACATTGAAGTATTAATAACTTACCCAGGATGCAACCCACAATAGTCACCTAACTCCCAGTGTACCTATTTACTGCAAGGTAAATGAAAGTATTATGTGAAAGGAAACGTGGCTAACTACCTCTGTTCCCCACGGGGATCGAACTCGGAATCCTCGATTATGAGTCGAGGACGCAGAGCTGGATTACAGATGACATCAGGAGTCTCTCTCTCTCTCTCTCAAGTATTCATGTTAATGCACATCACACTAAATCCTTCGAGTGACGTCTGAAACCTGAGAAGAGTATGTACCCTTTAACGTCTCCACTACTCTATAAACAAACCTAACCCAACCTATCCTAACCTTAACCAACCTAACCCAACCTAACGAAAATAATATATAATTCTGTGTTTTATACTTACGGGCTATTCATGCCCGTGCCACTCTTTGGGGTAGCCTAATCTGTATCAATTAATCTGTGTTTTATATATGGTATGCAGGAGATGTGTGACGTCACAAACACGTCATAAAGCCCCCCCAAGGGTGAAAATTTTAAATCTTACTGAAATCTTACGTCTCCCACAGCGACGAGGTGCCTCGCCACGCCATCTACCGGCCTTCCCAGGAGGCTCTGACCTACGCCAAGAGGCACCCATGGCGTCAGTCCAACTCCACTTCTCAAATCACATGGCGGACCCCTCCTGCTTTTCCTATTGAGGAGTTCGTCCTCCAAAACGTCGTAGGCATAGAAGTTATCATCAACGAGTAGATGACGTAGAAGTTATCATCAACGAGTAGATGGCGTAGAAGTTATCATCGAGTAGATGACGTAGAAGTTATCATCAACGAGTAGATGGCATAGAAGTTATCATCGAGTAGATGACGTAGAAGTTATCATCAATGAGTAGATGTCAGGAGTTATCATCGAATGAATGATGTAGACGGTATCATCAACGAGTAGATGATTGGTTCCAGCTGATTAAAAGACATTTTATCTTCCTTTTGTTATCATTTAGCCTTACCTTACCTTATCTTAATCTACCTATGAGACCAACAACACATATGAGGTTACGAAAAAAGGTTCAAATTCTAATTCTAAAAGAAGCAGCGGAAGAATATTTAAACCCACCATATATTTGACGTTTGTCAAGTGATGCTAACAGGCTGTTATATGACGTAGTGGACGAACATCTTAAGCCTATCATTTCCCAGAAAGCATCACGTATGATATCTATAGCTTATTCTGTTAGGTAACTTACAGTCCCTCTGTTAACTTACAGCCCCTCTGTTAACTTACTGTCCCTCTGTTAACTTACAGTCCCTCTGTTAACTTACTGTCCCTCTGTTAACTTACTGTCCCTCTGTTAACTTACTGTCCCTCTGTTAACTTACAGCCTCTCTGTTAACTCACAGCCTCTCTGTTAACTTACTGTCCCACTGTTAACTTACTGTCCCACTGTTAACTTACTGTCCCTCTGTTAACTTACTGTCCCTCTGTTAACTTACTGTCCCTCTGTTAACTTACTGTCCCTCTGTTAACTTACTGTCCCTCTGTTAACTTACTGTCCCTCTGTTAACTTACTGTCCCTCTGTTAACTTACAGCCCCTCTGTTAACTTACTGTCCCTCTGTAAACTTACTGTCCCTCTGTTAACTTACTGTCCCTCTGTTAACTTACTGTCCCTCTGTAAACTTACTGCACCTCTAATAACTTACAGCCCCTCTGTTAACTTACTGTCCCTCTGTTAACTTACTGTCCCTCTGTTAACTTACTGTCCCACTGTTAACTTACTGTCCCTCTGTTAACTTACTGTCCCTCTGTTAACTTACTGTCCCTCTGTTAACTTACTGTCCCTCTGTTAACTTACTGTCCCTCTGTTAACTTACTGTCCCTCTGTTAACTTACTGTCCCTCTGTTAACTTACAGCCCCTCTGTTAACTTACAGCCCATCTGTTAACTTACAGCCCCTCTGTTAACTTACAGCCTCCTCTGTTAACTTACAGCCCCTCTGTTAACTTACAGCCCTCTCTGTTAACTTACAGCCCCTCTGTTAACTTACAGCCCCTCTGTTAACTTACTGTCCCTCTGTTAACTTACAGCCCCTCTGTTAACTTACAGCCTCCTCTGTTAACTTACTGTCCCTCTGTTAACTTACAGCCCTCTCTGTTAACTTACAGCCCCTCTGTTAACTTACAGCCTCCTCTGTTAACTTACTGTCCCTCTGTTAACTTACAGCCCTCTCTGTTAACTTACAGCCCCTCTGTTAACTTACAGCCTCCTCTGTTAACTTACTGTCCCTCTGTTAACTTACTGTCCCTCTGTTAAATCCTTTAAATATGCTAAATATTCGCACACACACACTATCACTATATATATATATATATATATATATATATATATATATTATATATATATATATATATATATATATATATATATATATATATATATATATATATTCTAATCATCTGTATACCTTTAGAAAGCCTTATACAGCATTTCAGCACTCACTGTGAATTTCTAGATGGAAGGAATCGAACCCCTTGACATCACACCAGGAACATGTATATGTTCTAAATTCTCAGTGCGACTAAATACATACAAACACACACTGCAAATTAAGACATCCAAAATGAATATCCCACTTCCTAATAAAGACAATAATTGCTCAACCAGTACTTTATTAGAAAGTAAAAACAGAAAAGTACATATTTTTCTGACCATAATGTCCCAGTTAAAATATACCACGCTCATCAATATCATTTCCCATTATCACAATATTTCCCCAGTAATAATCCAACCACTTGGGCTGGACGGTAGAGCGACGGTCTCGCTTCATACGGGTCGGCGTTCAATCCCCGACTGTCCACCAAGTGGTTGGGCACCATTCCTTATCCCAGTCATTATTTTGACCCCTTCCCAGTGCTATATAGTCGTAATGGCTTGGCGTTTTACTCCTCATAGTTCCCTTTTCTTCCCCACTACTAATGTACTGAGGAAATATACTTAAATCTGAAGAACAATTACAAGTGTACACAACAATTATGCACTTGTCCACTTATTGCAATTACTTCATTTCAGATCCAATGTTCTTCGTTTTACTTCCATATCACTGAAAATTCTCAGTGTTTTCTCACTGTCGGGGACAGGAAGTCAGTGCTTAGACTTACCGACTTACCGAAGTTCCTCCAAGACAAAGACTGATCTTCCAGAGAATGCATAACCAAGTCTTGCTCCCGGGTACATGGTAGATGTGACGAAACTTACGTAAAAGTCTCACCCTCCTCGGGAATCGAACCCGGATACAATTGGCTGTGAGCTGATCTCGCTAAATGTTGACTTTAATGTTTTAATACACATCTTTTATTTTCATTTTATATATTTTTGATGCTCATCTCACAGGATGACCTGAACTGTAACTAGTCACTGTTGGGGTAAAATATATAATAATATATAACAGAAATAATATAAATTTCGTATTCAGAAATTTTTCCCGATCACATATGCACAAAATCTTTCTCACGAGGCTAGTTAACATTAGCGCTCTCTTCCATATTTACTGGTATAAAAACGTCTTCCTCTAAATCATTCATGAGTCTCATCGAGTGACAGTCAGGTCGATTTAACCGGTTTAGTAAAGTTACCTACTTGATATGAGCTAAAGTTGAACCGTTTTCTGTGATGGCTTTTCCTAGAGAAAATGATGATTTGTTTTAAACATTGTGGCGGAAACAACAATATTTATTTTTCCATTATTGTGATTTCTAATAATTAATTTTGACGAGGGACAGGCAGGCTGTGTATGTATATAAGTTAGGCTTATATCGCGGTCCCCAACCCTCCAATATCGAAATACTGACCCACCCCAGGATGCAGCCCCACGACAGTTGACTAAATTCCGCGTGCCTATTTAATGCTAGGTGAACAGGTGCATTAGGGGAAACGAAACGTACCTAACAATTTCTGTCCTGCCCACGGGCTTCGAACCCGGGTTTTCCGATATAGGGTCGAGAACTAAACCAACTGTATTACCACATGGAAATAGAGATCACTGTTATAATTATTATTATTATTTGCAATAATTATTATTTATTTACAAGAATTATCATTTACAAGCATGTATAATTTCAATGCTATGTACTCTCATAAACTCAATGAACTTAGTAGGCTTTCCCATCCTGTGAGGGGGGAGGGGAAGAATTGTCGGAAATTTAACAGGTGGTGTTAACTCAGCAGGTGTTAATTCAGGTGTTAACTCAGGTGTTAACTCAACAGGTGTTAATTCAACAGGTGTTAACTCAGCAGGTGTTAATTCAGCAGGAGGTGTTAACTCAGCAGGTGTTAATTCAGGTGTTAATTCAGCAACATTGGAAGGAGCAGGAGCAGTTTGAACCAGATTGCTACAAAGTTTGTTGGTGTGTTGAATGGTAAGTTTTATATATATATATATATATATATATATATATATATATATATATATATATATATATATATATGTTGTACCTAGTAGCCAGAACGTCGTACTCGGCCTACTCTGCAAGACCCAAATTACCTATTAGGCCAAGTTTTCTTGAATTTATATATTTTTCTAAAAAAATTCTTATGAAAAGATAAATCTGTCTATTTCATTATGTATAAGTTAATTTTTTTAAATTTGAGTTAAAACTAACATAGATATATGACCGAACCTAACCAACCCTACCTAACCTAACCTAACCTATATTAACCTAACCTAAACTAACAAAACTAAGTCAATAAATTATGTTCCTAATATAATATAATAATAATAATTCCAATAAACTAATTGGAAACAATTTATTGAAAATAAAGAAAATCTCTCGGCCTATTAGGCAAATCGGGCCTTGCATAGTAGGCCGAGAAATGCGTTCTGGCTACAAGGTACGACATATATATATATATATATATATATATATATATATATATATATATATATATATATAACTGAAAACTCACACCCCAGAAGTGACTCGAACCCATACTCCCAGGAGCAACGCAACTGGTATGTACAGGGATGCCTTAAACCACTTGACCATCACGACCGGACAATAAGGAAGTGATAGCCTGAGCTATATGAACCACTTCCCCGCCGGCACCTGGATGGTTATCTTGGGCATAGCATTTTATCAAATGCATTTGTGTTCCTCACGTGTTGCCCCAAAAAATGAGGTGATTTGATAAAATGCTATGCCCAAGATAACCATCCAGGTGCCGGCGGGGAAGTGGTTCATATAGCTCAGGCTATCACTTCCTTATTGTCCGGTCGTGATGGTCGAGTGGTTTAAGGCATCCCTGTACATACCAGTTGCGTTGCTCCTGGGAGTATGGGTTCGAGTCACTTCTGGGGTGTGAGTTTTCAGTTGTATCTAGTCCTGGGGACCATTCAGGCTTGTTTGCATTTGTGTTCCTCACGTGTTGCCCCAAAAAATGAGGTGATTTGATAAAATGCTATGCCCAAGATAACCATCCAGGTGCCGGCGGGGAAGTGGTTCATATAGCTCAGGCTATCACTTCCTTATTGTCCGGTCGTGATGGTCAAGTGGTTTAAGGCATCCCTGTACATACCAGTTGCGTTACTCCTGGGAGTATGGGTTCGAGTCACTTCTGGGGTGTGAGTTTTCAGTTGTATCTAGTCCTGGGGACCATTCAGGCTTGTTTGCATTTGTGTTCCTCACGTGTTGCCCCAAAAAATGAGGTGATTTGATAAAATGCTATGCCCAAGATAACCATCCAGGTGCCGACGGGGAAGTGGTTCATATAGCTCAGGCTATCACTTCCTTATTGTCCGGTCGTGATGGTCAAGTGGTTTAAGGCATCCCTGTACATACCAGTTGCGTTGCTCCTGGGAGTATGGGTTCGAGTCACTTCTGGGGTGTGAGTTTTCAGTTGTATCTAGTCCTGGGGACCATTCAGGCTTGTTTGCATATATATATATATATATATATATATATATATATATATATATATTATATATATATATATATATATATATGAATATATATACCATTCAGGCTTGTTCGCATATATATATATATATATATATATTATATATATATATATCGTCTAAAGGATTGGTCAGTCTTGGTGCTTATTAACTAAGCTCCCAGACTGATCAACCCCCGACGACACTCATGGATCCATTTGGGTACAGTTTTTCATCAAATTCTGGCGCATGCACGGGCCGCACCGAGTTCAACATGTGTGAGAAAGCTGCATGAACGCGCAAGCCATATATCACTAAGAACTCTTTGACCCGACCAGGATTCGAACCCATGCCGTTCAGGATCACCCCTAAACGTACACAGTACCGTGACCACCGCACCAATGATCGTCTATAAGATTGGTCAGTCTTGGTATGTATATATATATATATATATATATATATAATATATATATATATATACTTCGATAGCTATGAAGGACCACCACCTTTTGAGAAAAAGTGGAAAACAAAGAGACAATGGAAAAACTGATCTTAGGAACTAGTGTCCTGTGGATCTTGGTAAAACTGTAATGCTTATATGAATGGAGTCAAATTAACTACACAAAATTGGGGGGTTACATGCTAAAAGATTAATACATCCCTAGCATTATTCTGGTGCTGGTTATTCACCAGAGTAAATCAAATGTGAAAATCAATAAATGTAGGATATATATATTGATGGAGGTAAATGCACCTCAATATACTACTGAAATGTTGAACAGCATCAGTAAATCAAAGGGTTAGTATAATTGATATCTTTAGGAGATCACTACTGTAACTATAGAGTTATTGCTACTGATGGAAAAATGGACAGCTTAGCTGTGAAACTAAGGAGTAGTCGGTTGCTACACTCCACCGACGACGTGTTGCATAGGGTAAATTGTTGCACAGAACGGTGGGGAAGCCTAGCACCTCGGTTGAAGTCGCCTTGGTACTGAAAGGCAATTACATTGTAGATATCTTCTACACAATAGGTAATTACATTTACATCTTAAATCATGAAGATGATGGTAGTAAATTATCAGCTAATGTTTTAACAATTTGTATTATAGAAATAAACTGATAATCATCTGATTAGATGGTAAATTTAATTAGGATACGTACTAGCTTTTGTTGGTTTGCATTCGGCCTAACGACTGCTAGCCTAAATGTTAATAGTGGCCACATAATAACAAAAAGGGTAAACTTAGCAGCCGAGCCTCGTGTCGTTGATGTGAAGACTTGAGCAATTCTTCGTCCTGCTGCTTGACTCTGGAGATGCTCGTATAATAATCTATGACACGGCTATGTTGTGCCAGATAACGCGGCACCGCTCAACTGATCGTGGGAGCGAAATAAATGGACGAAACACAACTCTGCTACACGTTGTCAATGGCGTCCGTGCTCTGGTGTTGAGTCAAGTGACGCTCTCCCTCTTCCTCTTGCTCCTTATTGCGCATGCGCGGCTTTCGAGCGTAAATGAATATGCATTTATTGCAATTGACTAAGGAAGGAAGAGGTAATAGCAAGTATTAATATCACATTAAATTCTTCTGTGATAAAATAGAAGTTCTAGTAACATAAATGGCTTACTAAAAGTTGTGCAGCCAATCGAGGAAATTAAAGTAAAATCATTTGCATCAAAGTAATTCCTCTAGAATACTTAAATGTTAGTTAAATAAGGGAGCTCAAGTAAGTAATAGTATACTACAAAATCAAACTTAACTATTTTTGTAAAGAAATGATAACTGGACTCTTGTTATAGATCAACTAAATGTGGAGAAAATTCATGTTGCTGCCTGTTGTTCCTCACGTACTAGGAAGAATTTGGCAATGAATAAATCATGATAATGATTAAATTTATAAGTTAGTAATTTTAGTAACTACTTTGGTTGTATAAATACAATGATGTATAAAAACTGTTGGTTATTTCCAACAAGGTGTGACACTCTATAGATTTGTTACCCAGTAGCGGTCCGTAGAATTACCAAAATCTACCAAATCTACCCAAATGTACCCAAATCCTCCTAACATTACGTAACTAATGAAGAAATATGATATATTTACTTACTGTAATGTTGGTGCTGCACGTAGAACACGATCAAACCTATTTTCACTCTGAAATAATGTAATTTCATATCGAAATTCGAAGTAAATATGTAGCAGGTGACGCCATAGGAAGTCGACGGTCCAAGCGACAAAATTGTGGAGCGACTTATCCAAGATATATGGTCGCCTGGAGAGTGTTTGCTGCCATGTCAGCCTCCTGTACACAGTGATCCAGTCGTCGCACTTCTTTGCTCAATTCTCGCAAATTTAATTAATGATATTAACAAGTAGAATGGGTATT
>WNGS01159411.1:0-24639 GCA_020271785.1 Procambarus virginalis
GTCTACAGGAAAGACTGCTACCAAAATATACTAATTAGAGGATATAAATGATTTTGGGTAGTAGAACCCCAAGCACAAATACCAAGTTGAGATATGGATAGATGAGGGAGTAATAGAGAGTCACCAGGGCAGGTCGGGGTACATAATATCTGATCTTAGAAAGAATGCCAACAGTTTTTTATTTTTTTTTATATATTTAGAATCTGTCCCTGGAAATTCAGCTTGTGGTCAATGAGACGCCAAGGAACTTGCCATCTAATTTGTTACAAATTTGGGTATTGTTTATCTTGAGATTTATTTGATTAGAGGATTTATTGCCAAACAGAATATAGAAAGTTTTGTCAATGTTAAGGGTGAGTTTGTTGGCAGTTAGCCAAAGATGGACTTTATTTAGCTCAGTATTTACTGTGGCATTTAGAGCAAGGGGGTCAGGACTGTAGTAAATGAAGGTTGTGTCGTCAGCAAAAAGAATTGGCTTGAGGTGTTGGAGGCATTTGGAAGGTCATTAATGTAGATGAGAAAGAGAGGGCCAAGTATGCTGCCCTGAGGAACACCGATGTGAGGGTAGGGTGGGAGAAATTGAATTATTCACNACTGTATACATATATATACATATATATAATATTATAAATTATGCATATAATATTATAACATCACAAACCCACATGGAGGTGTGTGGAGGCTGCCATAAGGCACTTCGGAAGACTGTTGTAGGATGTATGTAACATTTGTAACATAAGATTTCACCTGAGTTGTACAGGATTACCTACACAATATGCAAACCGGGAAGGTACCCTACTGGATCTGTGAAAGTGACGACAGTGTGTGGGAAAACATTGCCAAACTAATGAATGACATTCCTGAAGTACACAGGCTACAATTCACACAAAACTACCAGAAATATATGCAGAGTATATAAAGACAGCAACGAACTCTGAGCACACCCAGGGATTGAGAATTTAGAGAGTCAAAGTAGCAATGTAGAAGGACATAGCGTCGAGGTACACCAAATGAAGGCAATATTGTAGAGCAAATGGTGATATCAATAAGGAGATAAAAAATGAGACGAATGAGAAAGACGAAAGCAACAAGGCGAAAGATAAGGGTAATACCGAGAATAAATGCAGAAACGAGAAAGTTGGAACAAAAATCACAGAGGTAGCCAAGTCGTATACGGATACAAACAAGAATAATGCAATCACAGATGAAAATATTTGCAGGTATTATGCAAAAGGACAGTGCAGATATGGGCCCAGATCGCACGGACATGCTCATTCATGATACCCACGGACATGCGGGGAGGGAATAGGAAGAGGCAGATGTCGTTTTGATACTGAGTGTAGATATTTTCACCTAAGCTATGCAAACTCTCAGTTAATGAGAGGAAATGCTACGATCTTCATTGCCCCGATTTCACGTCAGAGGTACACAGCGCTATATAAGAGAGGAAGTCCAATTAATAGCCCTGAACATTTTTAGAGGCAGGCAGAAACAGAGGGAGAAACAGACAGGCAGAAACGTGGCAGGAGTACGGATGGAGAGGGGGAAATACCCGAGACTGGACTACATTTCGTCATCAAGCCCACACATACTACACCCCCCAACTACACAGAGACTACCACACTCCCCAATATCACTTCCAAAACTGGACAAACCATTGCCACAAACAACACACCCTGGGTCAGGGTAGAGAGGAGGGAGAACCACCAAAACCTTCCAGAAGTGACACACAATATGGACAATCATTCATTTTGCGAACATTCAAGGTCTAAAGCCAAAGTCAAGGAATAAAGTCAAGTTCATAAATGGTCTCCTATTAGAGTCAAACTCCATATTTGGGGCATTCACGGAAACTCATACAAAAGATTACATGGATGGTGAAATCTGGATTGCAAATTATAATTTATACAGATGTGATAGAAAAACTAGGTCAAAGGAGGAGTAGGTCTGTATATTAAAGAGGACCTGGTATGCACAGAACTACTAAACTCAACTAATGAGGTGGTAGAGTACTAGAATTAAGGTAGAGAAACTAAACCTAATTATTATTTTAATATATAAACCGCCAGATACAACGGTTGAGGAATTCACAGAGCAGATGCACAAAATAGAGAACATACTTGATGACCTAGCAAACCCAGCTCCAGATATTATCTTCCTTGGAGATTTCAATTTACCGAGTCTAAGATGAGAATGGCAAACACAAATATCATAGCAGGGAATGACCCGGGAAATAACCAGCCACAGGTCAGAGAACTTTTGAGATTCTGTGACAAATTCTCGCTCAATCAACAGATTACAGAACCAACTAGGAACGAAAAACACACTAGACTTGTTATTCACAAACAATGATGAACTAATCAGAGACATAACAATCTCAGATACTTCATACTCAGACCATAAGCTCATTGAAGTGCAAACTAGCATAAATAACGGTAGTAGATCTAAGAGACCCAACAAGCGAGAAGGAATATTCAATCAATTCAATTTCAACAATAAGAGGATTGACTGGGAAAAAATAAATGTAGACCTTTCAACCATTCAATGGGAGACGGTCTTAAGCGACAAAACTCCCACACAGGGAATAGCTCAACTGACAGCTGAAGCTTACAAGGTCTGCTTGAAGCACGTGCCGGTGAGGAGGGGCAGAAGAGGAACACTCTAGAAAGAGAACGCAGACGACTGTACAGGAGAAGGAAAAAAATAACGGAAATGCTTCGGCAGAACAACTATCACAAGCAAGGAAAATAAGCCTAAGCAGGGAGATCGAGAAATCGAACAAACGTTGAAGCGATCATATGAGTCTGAGGAAATGGAATTGGAACAGAGAGCTATACAAGAGATAAGGAAAAATCCGAAATACTTTTTCACATACGCTAAATCAAAATCCAAAACCTCGACCAGTATTGGACCGTTAATTACAAATGAAGGTACGTACACAGAGGACAACAAAGAGATTAGTGAAATTCTAAGAAGCCAGTATGAGGCTATGTTTAGCACACAATTAACAACATGAAATTGATGACCCAGAGAGCTTCTTTATGAATGACATTCAAGCTGCAGATAATATAACGGATATTACCACAAACTCGGAAGACTTTGAAAGAGAAATGACAAATTGCCCATGCACTCAGCCCCTGGGCCTGACTCATGGAATTCAATATTCATAAAGAAATGTAAAGTACCAGTAGCGAGAGCACTCAGCGTAATATGGAGACAAAGCCTGGATACAGGGGAGATACCAGCAGCACATAAATCTGCAGATGTAGCTCCGTTGCACAAGGGGGGGGGAGTAAAGCCTTGGCAAAAAATTATAGGCCAGTTGCACTAACATCACACATAATAAAAGTGTTTGAAAGAGTGATTAGGAATCAAATTTTTAGTTTTATGGAAAACAATGAATTGCACAATCCAGGACAACATGGATTTAGAGCGGGAAGATCCTGTCTGTCACAGTTACTCAACCACTATGACAAAATCACAGAAACCTAGAAGAAAAGCAAAATGCAGATGTTGTATACACAGACTTTGCAAAGGCGTTCGACAAAGTGACCATGGGGTGATAGCTCACAAAATGAGGTCAATGGAATAACTGGAAAAGTAGGACGCAGGATACTCAATTTCCTGTCGAACAGAACACAAAGAGTAACAGTCAATCAGATAAAATCGAGTCCAAGCGATGTTAAAAGCTCTGTACCTCAAGGTACAGTCCCTGCACAGCTACTGTTCCTTATTCTCATATCTGATATAGACAAAAATACACGTCACAGCTTCGTGTCATCCTTCGCAGATGACACAAAAATCAGCATGAAAATACCTCTGCTGAAGACATTGAAAAACTACAAACAGATGTCAACAAAGTTTTCGATTGGGCAGCAGAAAATAATATGATGTTAACAGTGATAAATTTCAGGTACTCAGGTACGGCAAAAATGAGGATCTGAAACATAATACAGGGTACAAAACACAATCAAATCTTCCATAGAGAAAACAGCATGTCAAGGATTTGGGAATAATGATGTCCCGACGATCTGACGTTTAGGGAGCATAACCAAGCAAATATCGCATCAGCCAGAAAAATGATCGGATGGATTACGAGAACTTTCAAATCCAGGGATCCCATCACAATGGTTGTACTCTTCAAGTCACTTGTGTTGTCCGTCTCGAATACTGCTCAGTACTCACTTCCCCCTTCAGAGCAGGAGGATTGCTGAAATAGAGGGAATACAGAGAACATATACGGCACGCATAGACGAGATAAACACCTAAATTATTGGGATCGTCTCAAAGCTCTCCAAATGTACTCTCTAGAAAGGAGACGAGAGAGATACCAAATAATATACACGTGGAAAATACTGGAGGGCCAGATCCCAAAATCTACACAGTAAAATAACAATGTACTGGAGTGAACGATATGGAAGAAAATGCAAGATTGAACCAGTGAAGAGCAGAGGTGCCATAGGCACAATCAGAGAGCATGTATAAACATCAGAGGTCCGCGGTTGTTCAACGTCCTCCCAGCGACTATAAGAAATATTGCCGGAACAACCGTGGACATATTCAAGAGAAAACTGAATGTTTCAAGAGAAGTCCCGGATCAACCGGGCTGTGGTTGGGTATATGGCCCTTGCGGAACCGCTCCAAGCAAACAGCCTGGGGATCAAACTCTCACAACGAGCCTGGCCTCGGGCCGGGCTGGGGAGTAGAAGAATCCAGAAAACCCATAACAAGGTACAACCAGGTCATGTATTTAAACAATGACTCCCCCATAACTCCCATCAGTCCTCAGCTGCACCTTGGGCAGCATGTACGATTGGCTAAACGTAGGAATATATTTCACAAAGGCTTTGGGCCCAAAATACAGAAGAAATATTTCTAGTGTCACATATTGACAGATCACATCCAATCCCAACCTATAAAATCAAAGATTTAAACAACGAGGTGGTCAGTGGTATGTTTTATGAGCAAGAATTGATCCCAACGTCCCTTCCAGACTATTTTCCTATAACGATATTACGGACTAGGAAAACATCGAAAGGACACAGAGAATATTTCGTCAAGTGGAGAGGGTACCCAGATTCTGCCAATAGTTGGATTATGGTCAAGACATTGTCAAATTTAACAAAAAATGACAGTTCAACAGGACTCTCTCGTAGAGAAACATCACCAACTGTTATTTTTACTAAACAATTTATCGCCCAAGAAGCGGAATAAACTAATCAAGGCTCTAAAACGACAGGAAATTGAATCAATTTGTGAAATTTTTGCCAATTTTCTGAAACGAAACATCCCGGTTCAACCACAAATAATTAATGGCTTACAGAGGTATCAGAATGACATTCGTTCTGTAGCTCGTAAGAAAACTCCTCTCTACAAAAGAAAAACATCCTAACCTCCAGACGAGGTGGTGCTATATTGGCAGCTCTGCTACCTTTGGCTGTATCATTAATTTCCTCCCTAATAAGGTAATTACGTAAATAAGTAACGAGAGGAAAAAAATGGTGAAGGAATATTGTCTGGTACCACGATTCATAGCTGAAAAATATTTATTTAATAAAAACAAGAACACATCACCGCCTCTTAATGAGGAAGGACTGTCCTCCCCCAGTGGAGAAAGTAAGTCCTTCTCTTTAAAAAACGAAAGCAATAGTGTTGGTGGTAGCTGTAACCACTCCAGCTGTGACTCTATCGATGGTGAGTGGGGGAGTGGACGCTCTCTCCTCTCACCTGACAACAAGAAGATGTGACCAACGTTGCCACAAAGCTCCTCCAGACGGGCAGGCTTACTCAGACGACCATTAAATGACATTGGTCCTACCGCCGCCGCCGCCGCCGCCGCCGCCGCCGCGGGGCCGTCCTTTAAACAAAAAACGCGGCGCGGGCGGTGCGGGCGCGCCCCTTTTTTTTTAAAAAAAAAGAAGGGAACATTCCATTCTACCGCCCGAAATGCGTGTAATTGTTGCTGGACACACTCCCCATAAAGCCATCATCACGAGTCAAAATCCAAGTCTGGATAACTTAATAAATGTGAATTTTAAAATTGAGGAAATTCCTCATGTCAAAACATTATTGAACATGTTTGAACAAAACAGCCAACAGGTGATATGGGATTCCCATGGAAATTTATTAAAACCTGTGCGAAATTTAAATATTTTAGATATAATTAAGACTTTAGCCTTTACTAAAGGACAGTTTAGGACAGCTGACAAGGAGGATGTAAGGATTTTACTGAAGGTAGCTGGCATAGAGCCGACCTTCATACGTAATTATCGTGCCAGATCACAGTTAAAAGGGGGGAGGGGCATCCATAGGAGACCCCATTGGGACCCATATTGAAGACCTATATGAACCACACCTTAATCGTCATTATAGTCAGTTGTGTGCTCACCATGGAGCAAGCTTCCAACCCCCTCCACCTGCAACTGTGGAAGACAAATCTCCTCTATTGAAGAAGTTGGTTGCTACTCAACGGTACTACAAGTATGTCGAACACAAAAGTAGATTGATATACGCATTGTGGGATTGTTACGACCGCCTTGTGTTGAGTGCTCCCCCAGAACGATTTTTTAAGTCATTTGGGGAAACGGTGAAACGTTATGAAGAATATTCATCCCAGGAAATCCAGACGGAGATATGGCAAATGGAAAAATTAATCTTCCAACATCGAGACCAGGTTACAGCCTTCGAGTCTGGGCGGAGTGTCTATGGGCTTATAAGGTGAGGAATGTGGACTCTACCCCAACACCCCTACTTTCCTCCCCCTCCAGGAGGGGAACGCAGGTGTATTTAAAGGCCTCCCACCGTCGCTCCTGGTCACTGTAGCTATCGTTGTCGAGAACCTCCTCACACTCGCCCTCCGCCATGTCCTTGTCGTCCATAAAGTCGATAGACGCGACATCACCGACACCCACGCCTTTGGGGTCGGCGATGTTATTGTGTACGACCTCCCCGCTGCCATTGTGCGCCCTTATGGACTGGCAAGCGTGATTTGGAAAACGTACAATACGCCCGTGTGGAACGTGTTGGTCTGACTAATGTCAACAGGGCCACAATACGTTATCGGTCTACCCCAGGGGACATTGAAGTGAAGATAGCCCCCCTACCCTCTGACGGTCAAGATATGGTCGAAGAGCCTGTCTTATTCTTCAGACCCACCATTGTGGCGCTAATTTCTGCATTCGGTGCAGGAGCACCCTTCGAGTCCAACCCTATAGCCCAAGAACAAGTACAGACTTCGGCTGACACACACTACATCGCCAACGTCACCCTGGATACAGCCAGAAATCGCCTATTCTGGCTTAAAGAGGCCCTAACGAAGGTGGGCAACCTCATAATACGAAGCCCAACCATGTTTCGACTGGTGGTGCCCCATGGGTTAGGGGCTTCCCGTGATGGTATGGACAACTGGCACAAGGACATCGGACCCATGCTGATCTCTCTTCACCGTGAATTGAGCAAGCATAACAAAGAACTTGTCATATTAAAACGCCCCACACCTGTTACCCCATCAATCCCTCCCGATCGATGACCCCAGAGGAGAGGGTGATAGTACAACTATCACCCTGGACGCTGTGGTGGAGGAGGGGGTCTCCACCCCAGGAACCTCTTCTCGTTCTACACCGCCAGCACCACCAGCTACCCCCAGGAAGAAGAGACATCTACAGGAATATACATCCAGCACCACTACCACTACCCCTCCACCTCCCCCACATCATCTGCCGCGGTCAAACGCCGCATCGAAACCACTATCGACATCGATCCCCCCCGAATCACCGTATCGAGTCCATCCTCGATGGAGAGTCACAGGAAATATTCCTGTTATCCTCTCCCCCGAAAAAACAACGGAAGCTGTAACCACCCCCCAGGGAAGAAGAAGAGGTGGTAGCACCACCAACAGTAACAGCAGCAGCAGCAGTTGCATCATCTACAACAGCTCCTGCGGTGATGACAGTAGCAGTAACAGCTCTAGTTGTGGTAGCAGCGGTAGTAGTAGTAGCGGTGTCGGTGGTACGAACAGCTTCAGCAGCAGCAGCAACAGCAACAGCAGCGACAACAGCAACAGCAGCGACAACAGCAACAGCGGCAGCACCACTACCGTCAGCAGTAGCAGTTGCATCATCTACAACAGCTCCCGCGGTGGTGACAGCAGCAGCAGCAGCGGTGTCGGCAGTAGCAACAACGGCAGCAGCAGTGGCAGCAGCAGCAGCAGCAGCAGCTGTTCTTTTAAAGTAATTTTTTTGTTGTGGGACTCTTTCCCCTGTTGTAGTTTCTTTAAAACAAATATTTCCTTTTGTACTTTAATAAAATAAAATATAAGTAGTGTTGTTTTATTTCCCTCAATCAGTTCTTAAGTGCACAATGGCCGAGGAACATTACGTATATCTTACCAGCCTCGACCAAGGAGATTTATACAACAACACAAGTTCGGCATTTACAAACACCATCCCTACACTACATTTAAACCCTTCCATAAAACATGAGGTAGCTTTAGTCAACATACTTCTACCCAGACGAATTAACGCCATAATTAAGGATGAGGGGGAGTCTGCCATAGATATCTATGCTACTTTTAAACGTGGAACTCTTTCTAAAAGTCCAGAACATCTAATTTACACCTTCCTCCCCAAAACCAACATATTATCGAGAAACATCAAATACATTACAGAAGAGATTAGCCGGCAAATAATCACTGACATGAAACTAAGTTTCAGGAGTGATTTCAAAATATACTTCCCAAATACAGAAGCAATCCTCACCTATGACCAATCTTTAGAGCGTGTATTACTAGCTTCAACTCTTAATAATGAAGGTACTGGCTCGTTATATTCTCTCAGTCTTCAATTTAAACACAGAATAGCTAATGTACTTGGTTTTGACAGCGGTCGCAAATACACCATTTATCGGGCAAAAACAGATGACATTACAACAGCCTCCAAGGTTGTGGGCTCATTCCCTCCAGACAATGACGGAGGTTGTGATTATTTACTCATCTATAGTGACGTCATCGAGCCGGACCGATATGGGGGGCAGATTGTAAATATCTTGGACGCAATCAGTTATCATGACTCATATTCTAGAGGAGCTCATCCCCTAGTGTACAAGACATTAAATACTAACACGTTGGAGAAAGTAAGTATTAAAATAACAGATCAGTTTGGGCGAATGGTTAGTTTTGAAGATGGAAGGTCGGTTACGGCGGTCTTGCATATCCGTCCTAAAGTATAGCAATATATAAAACTATAATATATATATATATAGAAGTGTTTACCACAACTTTCGGTTATTGTACGAAGAGGTGTCGGTATGCGAGTACCGTTCATCCCCCCCTCTCAGAGGGAGTTTGGGGAGATCTTCCTCCCCCCCTCTAGGAGACATGGGATGAGAGGGGGGGCGATGAATGATATACGCACATTCCAAGCACCTTATCTCAGATCTGGTGGAGGTTTTTTTGGAACCTTGGCCGGCTTGGCTCGACGGGCCATACCATTTTTCATGAAAGCTGTAACACCGAGTGCAATCGATTTTGGGAAAAATGTTCTTGGTGATTTAACTAGTGGTAAACGGGATGTAAAGAGTGCTCTGAGAACTCACGGTATTGATGCTCTTAAAACTGTGGGAAAGAAACTGGTAACAGGTGGGAAAATTAAACGACTCTCTAGGAGAATAAAAAATAAAAAAAAAATAAAAAATGTAAACGAGGTCTTGGGTATAAAAATGACGTATTTTCCCTAACGTAAGCAGTCATACTTTACCTTTTCGGGGGGGATCATGGCGGGGGCTAGTGGAGCTGGGATGAAAATTCCATTAGAATATTATAGCTCCAGTATTATTGACCAATTTCCTAGAAGTAACAGAATACGTAATGTGGAAAGTTCAATTGCCTCTACACAGCAAATAGACATTCTACCTGTCAACCTCCCCATTAATCAACGCTTGCGGGATAATTACTTAGAATTCCGCATCCCCGGAACCCAGGGCGCCTTCTTAGATCTAGCTAATATTGTTATAGACTTTAAGGTATCTTTAACGAAAGATGACGATACCACAAAATTGGAAGAGGATGACTATGTGGAATTTGTGAATGGCTTGTCAAATACCATGTTTAAAGGTGTCCAGGTGTTTTTAGGAGAGCAGGTAGTTGAAACAAATTCTAATTTTAATTATTGGTCGTTTATTAAATTAATTACCTCCCTACCCCCTTCAAAAATGTCTTCCTTGGGGAGAATTGGGGCCATTCGTAGGGACTGGAGTGATGACGGTATAATTCCTAACGAATTTACAAATACATTTTTTACTGGAGCAACCGCCAAGGATAAAAAATTTATGAGCAATTTAAAAGAAAAAGGTTTGTCAATGTGTTTTCCCCTAGTATTGGATGTAACAACCCTAGACCAATTCATATTAGATAATATAGATGTGCGTCTAAGATTGGAGCTCTCTCCACACGCTTGGGTAATAAATACAAGTGTAGTCGATGGCTCTAAGTATCGCCTGCATATGGATTATGCTAAGTTATGGGTAACACGGGTGTTCCCCTACCCAAGTGCCTACCTTGCCTTAAACAGCTCACTGTTAGCATCTCCTGACCCCATAACCTATACTTTCAATAGAACCATTTCTAAAACATATGTCCTGGCGGGGAATCAAACCAGCCTCTTAATTGATCAGCCTTGGGCCCAAGTAATCCCTCAAAAGATATATATGGTAGTTGTAGCAATGAATTATTTCGCCGGTCTCCACCAAGGTAATGGATTATATTTTGAAAATGCAAAGCTGAAAAATATTGCTATGTATTTAAACAATAATGCAATTTATCGAATTGGAGGTGATTTCGACAACCATTACTCCCGTCTTTATTACGAAACTTTGAAGACATTAGGGTTAGAGCGTGATTCGCTACTAGGCTATGACACTTTTAATAAGGGGAGATCAATATTCGCCTTTGACTTAAGCACCATTCAAACAAAAGATTCCCTCCCTGTGGAGAAATCTGGCAACTTGCGTATGGAGCTTGAATTTGGTAGTGGTGTTACATATAACAGACTGGTTTTACTGTTTGGGGAAACGACAGGAGTACTATCCATCGATGGACAAAGAACTGTTCTATGTGACGTGCGAGCTTAAAAAACATAATGAATTGTTATGATATAAATATTAATTTAAAAAATAATCTAGGGGATCGAGTCGTCTACCTGGGGTGTTACAACGCGGACGAGATTGAATATTTAAATATCTCGTCAAGAAAACCTATCGTCTTCATAAGTAATATTTTACCATCACACAGTAGATTAACCATGGGTCATTGGGTAGCTATTTATGTTGATAAAGTTAAACGTCGAATGTTTTTTTTCGATAGTTATGCAATGTCGGTGGTTACTTACGGACATTATTTTCAAGGATTTATTAAAACTAACAAAATAACAGAGGTGTATGGAATGTGGTACAGACTCCAAAGCGATTTTACTCTCGCTTGTGGGCTCTATTGCATCATGTTTGTTCACAGAATAAGTCATCTGGGGTTGCCTTCATCGGTACATTACTTCCATAAAGTATTTTCCAGCGTTACTTTAAAATTAAACGATAAGCGAGCCCTCGCTTATGCGAGACGATATTTTCCTATGAAACAACATTGTGTTAGGACATTTTGTAGGGGAGTAGGGGTTGGTTCTTATAGGTGGTGTAGAGAATATTTTTGTTAGCTAGGCAACCTACCTAATAGGAAGTACGGTCTATAAAAACACCTCCCACCCACAACCTCTCCAGAAGACAAAACAACCTCAAACATCCTACAATGGAAGGTGTCTCCCCCCAAACAACTACAGGGAAGATTGAAGTCCTTGAGGGACCTGGTTAGTATTACCCTCACTTTCTGGTAAAGATTTATTTTTTTCCCACAAAAAAAAGTTTGTACATCCTCTATTTTACATTCTTATTTTTTCCCCCAGTACAATTCTTGGGACCGGTCCACTTTTGTAAAGTAGTAATTCTACAAGGGAGATCTCCCCAACCAAGATGCTGTTACGTAGTCTACTTGACAATACCTGCTGTAGAGGACTCAAGGTCGCCCCTGCAGGGAGAGAGGTATGTACTAGCCATTCTTAGAAGGAAATAAAATATTTTTCCAATAAAAACATATGGAGCTATAAGAAACCCTTTTAACCGTCATAAATTATTTTCCACATCTCTTTCCAGAACACTTCAGATGTGACTGGGGGGGAAACTCATCCAAAAGGCCTCCACCCAACTCACCCCTCACCCCCAAGAGAGGGGGGTGGGGGTCAAGGCCTTCCCCCACTCACCACAGACGGAGAGACATCAGAATTCTACTCAGATGAGGATGGGGAGGTGGGGGTGGAGTGAGGAATAAGAGAGAGGGGCCCATAACTACAATTAACTATTATAATTAACTTCTTATACATCATTGTTGTGATTTTACCTAATAAAGTATTAATAAAATTCTTTGATTTTTAATACTCCTTAAATGCTCTTATAAATATATATATAAGAATCTACACGAGCCCCCCCCCCAGGTGAAGTCAAGGCCATTAGGTACAAGGAAGGGTACGGCTGCACCACCCAAGGCCACCAAGTACGATATGGGTCTGAACTATAAGTGTGTCAGGAGGGCGTTGACCCTCTTACGGTTCACTCAAGGTCACACAGTACGAGGGAGGGTGGGGGACCCCACCTCTACTCAGACTAACCTGTTTTTTTTTGTTACACCCATCCCATAGCGGGAATGAGGCGGGTGTGGCTGGCTCTCACCCGTGTTTAGTATACAATAAATTCATTTTTTTTACTTAAATGTACTGTCTTACTACTACTGTATAAATGAACATATCCATACCGCTACTACCCTCCCCCCAGATGACCCAATATGGAGTGGCACTATGTGGCTCCCCGCTTCTGATTTTCCTTATCTGATTTCTATACAAGGAGTGGGATGGGAAGACTGTATAAATGAACATATCCATACCGCTATATACATCAGTTATCTCGACCACTTCTACCCTCCCCCCAGATGACCTAATATGGAGTGGCACCATGTGGCACCCCACTTCTGATTTCCTTATCTGATTTCCATACAAGGAGTGGGATGGGAAGGCACGGATTACACTACTAGAGCCCCGTGAATAATTGATAGAACCAAGAGGAGCACCAGGTTTATGAGTCTTAGGTAGACCACAGAAATAAGGAAGAGAAGGGAAACGCTTAATGAGATCGAAGTCAGGAAGGCCCAAGACTAGAGAGCTGTCTTATTTTGCTGTTAAAGGAAGTTTTAAGACGATCCAAAGGGTTAGAAGTCAGAGGAGCGTATGTGCAGAAGTCAGAGAGCATAACATCTGCTCTATGGAGGTAGTCGACACGGTCAAGGGCAACCACCGAATTGTCTTTGTCGGAAGGAAAGATAAGAATAGAGTTGTTAGATTTCAGAGACACAAGGGCAAGCTGGAAGCGACGAGGAAGGTGGTGATTTTTAGAAAACAAACTGACAAGAATGGGGATAAGGGCCCCTCTAAAGGCGGACAGGTCCGAAAGAGTACTAGAGTTAGAATTGACAAACTTGTCAAAGGAACTATTGAGGTTAATGCCACAGCGCGGACCAGGGAAAGTAGCAAAGGAAAGACCAAGGCCAAGAAGTTCTTGCTGGTGCTTAGAAAGAGGGTAGGATGAAAGGTTGGTAACATAGTCAGAGAGTATTTAGCCCAAGGACTGTTGGAGATCTGGCGTTGAAGTTTGTTTTGTAGTGTGCAGGAGTGGTGGAAAGAGGAGACGTGAGCAGTGTCAAATGCAATGGGAAAGAGGATATTGCATAGATCACTGGAGAGAGAGGAAAACAGAAAGCGTTGATGTTGACGAACTGTTAGAAAAGCATCGTCAACTTGCAAGGAGGTGGCGTGAATAAGTTCTTAAAGAAGAAGGTGGGAATGTTCAGGAAACGGAGAACCCGAAGTGTTGAACCGGAGAAAGTGAAATAATGACAGAGGGAGAACTTGTTCCGCAAGACAGTCTTTAAGAAACCTGAGCTGGTTCTTTCGACACTTGGCGGCTCGAAGACTCGAAGGCGTGAAAAGGTTCTTTAAAGGAAGGTAGAGCATCGATGAAGTTAAACAGAGTATGACGCTTTTGCGTGGTATCCATATGCAGACGAGGAGTCCCAATAACGTGGCTGAAATATGTTGACCACACACTAGAACGTGAAGGGACAACGACGTTTCGGTCCGTCCTGGACCGAAACCATTCAATCGACCATTCTCAAGTCGATTGTGATAAGAGTAGATTGATTGAGTGATAAAGATTAAGCCACCCAAGAGGTGGCACGGGCATGAATAACCTGTCACGTATGGAGGAGGTGTTGTTGTTGTTTTAGATTTAGCTACTCAGAACGAAGTGTCCATGTAACACGGGCTATAGTGAGCCCGTAATTGAGTTAGGTTATTCGTGATAACCTTGTTACTGTGATATTTGGGTCTAAGTTTAAAATGGAGGAGGGGATGCCTTCTTTTTCCCTGATTATTTATCGGTTCTGTTTTAGTGCACTGGTTTTAGTCTTGTTTTAATAACATTATCTTGGTGGCGGATGTAGGTGCATAATGCTTACTAGTGAGTCCCATTCCTCAACGGGTTTTCTAATCATTGTAGTCGCGGTGGAATGTGCATCTAATGCAACTGCTAACAATGGATTCATGTTGAGTTTGATTGCGCAGGGCTTCAGTAGCTTCACATTCCAGTAAGTAGTGCAAATGTGGCGCCTCTGCTTCTGTTTCACAGATATGACACTCTTTAACAATTGGGTTCATTACTTCCCATCAGCACTTGTAACCAAGTCTGAGTCTGTGTATGGCTACTGCAATACTCCGGATATCTTTTTGTGAGGCTTGAAAGAGGAATAACCAGTGGCTTGTTTGTACCATATCACAGTGGATCTTCCTTCCGCTACTTTGGCTCTGTGGCGACTTTTGATAGTTGAGAATACTTTCTTCTTGATTTGCTCCTTTATCTGTGAAAAACTTGAAGGAATTTGAACCTGTACAACAGGTAGAGCAGTGTCAGTTTTTGCTAGTGAGTCTGCCTTTTCATTACCATCTATGCCAATGTTACATGGTATCAAATTAAAGGTGATTGACAGCCCTAGATTATGGGCTTCTTTTCCTATATGTTGAGTTTCTGTGAAGAGTTGTATATTATCTCTGTGTTGACTGGATAACAATGCCTGGAGCGAAGTTTTAGAGTCGGTATGAATGATTCATTCTTAGGTTCTCTCTACGCGATCTTAAAGATGCTCTCAGCATTGTTCTACGAGCATCATTTTGAGACACTTCCAGTTTCTCCCATTGGTTATCACTGAGGGATGTAAGAGCAGGAGCAGCATAGTCAATGAGTGACCTAACTGCTTGAACGTAGTACATTTTGAGTACTGGTAGAGATGCACCCTCTCTCAGACTGATCAGAGAGCGCAAAGCTGAGTTTCTGGCTTTACAACTTTGCCGAAGATATTCTATTTCTTGAGTGAATTTCAACTGGCTGTCTATTATGACTCCTAGGTATTGAAAAGAGGTAACCCACTCAATTTCATGTCCTTGTATTGCGAGTCTGATGTCTTAAGTTCTCATTTTAACGGCCATTGCTTCTGTTTCATAGCTGTTTATTTTCACTGCAATGCCTTTCGCTTCCCTGCTGATAATATATAGGCATTTTTGTGTATGGTTCCTTGCGCCTTTGCCATTGATGATAACCACAAAGTCATCTGCATAGTTAAGAAGTTTGACTTTTGGTAGCTTGTGCTTCATGAATTGTTCCATGAGACAGTTGAAGAGGAAGGGGCTTAATATTCCTCCTTGCGGAGTTCCATTTTCCAGTCTCTTTGAGGTTAATGTTTTTCCATGGAATTTGACTTTAGCTTCTCGGTTAAGCAGGCTTCCTTTGGCAAAAGGCAAGAGCGTGTCCTTTGATTTCCTTATCCACAAGACAGCACAGTGTAGCTGGAGCACTGGCAAACTCGAAGGCTTTTTCAAGGTCTAGAAAAATAAGGATTCCAGGTTTGTCATTGATTTGATCCAGGAGGGAGGTAAGGCATTCTGTGGTTCCCACACCTTTTCTGTAAGCAAACATATTTTGGTGTAGTGGATTGGCTGCGAAGGTATGCATGAGGCATACCTTCGAAGCGAAGGCAATAAATAGGCAAGAGAGAGGTGAGGAGAAGAAAATCTAAGAAGAAAAAGCAAGGCAAAAGGTACGAAAGGTAAGGTGTAATAAAGGAGATAGTAATAGGAATAAGAGAGAGATCGTAAGAGAAAACATGGGAAAGAATAAGAAGGAAAGAGAAAGAAAGATAAATGGAAAGGGAACCTTATGTTAGGTCACGTTTGTTAGAATGTTTGGAGCATTTGAATATGTACAGTGAATGGGAAGAGTCAACAACAACAAAGCCAGGACTCTAGTTCATGTTGCGTATGTTGTGTATCAGAGCCGATTCAGCAAGACGGCGTCTGTGTAGAGTAGAGGCAGGAAAGATTATTTTGGAGGAAGACCAATCAATAGGATTATTAGAATCCCTAACATGACAGAAGAGAGCATTGTTTGTGTCTGCAGACTTAACACTTATTTTGAGGTTCTTGACGTCTGTCATTCAGCGTACAGCCAGTTTCACCAAAGTATTGGAGAGGACAAGACGAACAGTAAATAGAGTAAATACCATCAGCATTAGAAGAAGGAGGAGCAGTGTGAGCAAGATGGCGATGAAGTGTGTTAGTTTGTTGAAAGGCGAGCTTTATGTCAAGAGGACGAAAGGTATTAGTAAAAGTTTCGAGTTCAAATATGAAGGAAAGTCAGAGCACATTACTACTTTTGTTGGAAGCAGATTTAGGATGAAAGAAATATCGTTTAGCTTGAGAACAGGCACAGTTGATAAAATGAAAGGATATTTAACTTTAAATGAAAATAATGAAATTAATTTAACTATCCATTATTATGCTGCTACTGTTTTATTTCTACATATATACGAACATAAGAACAAAGGTAACTGCAGAAGGTCTATTGGCCCATACGAGGCAGCTCCTATTTATAACCACCCAATCCCACTCATATACATGTCCAACCCAAGCTTGAAACAATCGAGGGACCCCACCTCCACCACGTTACGCGGTAATTGGTTCCACAAATCAATAACCCTGTTACTGAACCAGTATTTACCCAAGTCTTTCCTAAATCTAAACCTCTCCAATTTATACCTATTGTTTCGTGTTCTGTCAAGTGTTGATACTTTAATAACAATATCAATATCCCCTTGATTCTGTCCATTCATCCACTTGTAAACCTCGATCATGTCACCCCTAACTCTTCGCCTTTCCAGTGAATGCAATTTAAGCTTTGTTAATCTTTCTTCATATGAAAGATTTCTAATTTGGGGAATTAACTTTGCCATCCTACACTGGACACGTTCAAGTGAATTTATATCCATTCTATAGGCTGGAGCTCCGATTGTAGCGGCGTTATTGTAGCAGTGACGGAGGGATTACTGGAGGAATTGGTGAACTTGGTTGGGGCTCTGAGAGCAGAGGTGGATTCCTTACGAGAGGAGGTGCGACAGCTGAAGCGTCGGGGGGGGCGGAGAAGACCAAGATAAACAAGACCTCGTCGTGGAGAGTCGTTGGGGACACGGGTCTTAAGAAGACCTTGACAAGGCCGCCTACAGACGCCCTAAAGACGGCAAATTCATTTGCCGTGTTGGAGGACGAGTGCTGTGGTGAGCCAGCGGTTCACTCCGAAAAGAAATCAGCAAGGAGCGGCGAAGCGCGGGCCCTCAGGGTGCTCAGAAAGTTAGGGAGGTACCGAGGCGAGTTTTGGTTGTGGGAGATTCCCAGGTGAGGTATTTAGACAGAACGTTTTGTGCCAGAGATAGGGGGAACAGATTAAGAGTTTGCTATCCGGGAGCTGGAATTGGTGATATTAAATTGGATAAGTTTAGATTAGGAAAGACTTGGGTAATACTGGTTCAGTAACAGGGTTGTTGATTTGGGGGAACAATTACCGCGTAACATTGTGGAGGTGGGGTCCCTCGATTGTTTCAAGCGAGGGTTGGACATGTATATGAGTGGGGATTGGGTGGTTATAAATAGGAGCTGCCTTGTATGGGCCAATAGGCCTTCTGCAGCTGCCTTTGTTCTTATGTTGTTCTTATGTTCTTATATTGTTGGAAAAATGAAAGATATTATGACGGGAAATGGGAGCAAACCATTATTTGTATTAGTGTAGGGGGTAATGATGTTGGGGAGAGGTAGAAGTGAGGAACTAATATGAAATTCAAGACAGCAATAGAATTAGTTAGGAGCAAGGGAGGAATCCGATCATATGTGGCATTCTTCCAAGAAAGGGAGTGGGAAATGAATGGATGTCGAGGGCACTTGGTGTCAATTGCAGGTGGAGAGATGAGTAGCAAATTTAATAAATATTTTGTATCTGATTTACTAAAGAGGACACTTAACAATATGCCTTCAGCCCAACAAGTCTATGTGGGTGGGGACGAGGACAGGTTGACGAGTTTAGCAGTTACCAGGGAGGATGTTGTTAAACAAATAGTAAAACTCAAACCAAACCAAAGGGCCGGATGAAGTGTTTGCCAGAGTGCTGAAAGAATGCAAAGAGGAGCTTTGTGACCCACTGTCAATCATATTTAATAAATCAATAGAGTCAGGCAGAGTGCCAGAGTTTTGGAAAGTTGCTAATGTGATACCAGTTTTTAAGAAAGGAGATAGATCACTTGCGTCTAACTATCGACCAATTAGCCTAACGTCTATTGTGGAAAGTTACTCGAATCTATAATAGCAAATAAAATTCGTCTTCATCTTGAAAACATAAATTAATAATTGAGTCGCAACATGGTTTTATAAATGGCCGTTCATGTTTAACAAATTTGTTATCTTTTATTCTAGCATAGTTGAGGCAGTTGATAGTGGTAAGGATTGTGATGTTGTGTACCTTGACTTTAGCAAAGCTTTCGATACAGTGCCACATGAAAGACTGATTAAAAAGATAGAGGCTCATGGTATTGGGGTGCTATATTAAGCTGGATTAGGGCATGGCTATACCAAAGGAAACAGAGAGTTAGTATAAATGGAGTCAAGTCAGAGTGGGAAAATGTTGTAAGTGGAGTGCCTCAAGGCTCTGTCTTGGGACCTCTGTTGTTTATAATATATATAAATGATTTAGATTCAGGTTTGAGTAGCAACATTTGCAAATTTGCCGATGATACGAAAATCGGTAGGGAAATTAATTCGGAGGAGGACTCACTATCACTTCAAGTTGATCTAGATAGGGTTTTGAAATGGTCAAAGGACTGGCAGATGCAGTTTAATGCTGATAAATGTAAAGTTCTGAGGCTAGGTAATGATGATAGAGTTACAAGATACGAGCTAGATGGTGTTGAGATTGCGAAGTCGGATTGCGAAAGGGATCTGGGAGTTATAATTAGTAAGAATTTAAAACAAAAGGATCAATGCATAAATGTTCGTAATAAGGCAAATAGGACACTCGGATTTATTAATCGCAGCGTAAGTAACAAGACACCTGGTGTGGTTCTCAAGCTATATCTTGCTCTGGTTAGGCCCCATTTAGATTATGCAGTTCAGTTTTGGTCGCCATATTATAGAATGGATATAAATTCACTTGAACGTGTCCAGCGTAGGATGACTAAGTTAATTCCCCAAATTAGAAATCTTTCATATGAAGAAAGATTAACAAAGCTTAATTTGCATTCACTGGAAAGGCAAAGAGTTAGGGGTGACATGATAGAGGTTTGCAAGTGGATGAATGGACATAACAAAGGGGATATTAATAGGGTATTGAAAGTATCAACACAGGACAGAACGCGAAACAATGGGTATAAATTGGATAAGTTTAGATTTAGGAAAGACTTGGGTAAATACTGGTTCAGTAACAGGGTTGTTGATTTGTGGAACCAATTGCCGCGTAACATTGTGGAGGTGGGGTCCCTCGATTGTTTCAAGCGCGGGTTGGACATGTATATGAGTGGGATTGGGTGGTTTTAAATAGGAGCTGCCTCGTATGGGCCAATAGGCCTTCTGCAGTTACCTTTGTTCTTATTTTCTTATGTTCTATAGTAGTAGGCATCCGTCAATCCCGTAGGGTTATGGAGTTGTGCCCTGGGTGTCTCTCCAGGGCACAGGCCTGGGCAGTAATTATGGAGGATCAGCTGTTGCCCATGCAACAGATCCACCCTCTCTACGCCACCGATGTGATCCAAGGGAAGGGCAGGAGCCGATACGCTTGGCACCAGTGTCGTCGCAGGAGTTGCCAGAATGTAGCTGTAAACAGCTGCAAACTGCCTTAGGGACTCCGACTCCGGATTTTTCCTCAGGGTTGACTCCCGAAGTCTTTCCCATGAGTGGGTTTAGCCACAAGACAGCAGAGGTTTGAATTCGGGGTTTTCCTTCCCCTAGATGGGCTGCCTTTCCAGGCTAACGAGTCCCATCTGCCCGAAGCAACTGGTTTTAAGGCGCCAGAGACCCGCTTTCGCCCCTTCTCCTGTTGGTAGAAGCAGTTCCGCCAGGCCTAGAGGCTAAGCCACACGTGCAGGCCAGGAGCTGGACTTCGTTGTCAGAGGCTATTTGAGACGCACGCCATCAGGGGCACTTTACAGGCTGTGGGAGCTTATCTCCACAACCCTTCCCCCCGGCTGTAACAAACCTTGGAACCATTCTATAGTAAGGCGACCAAAATTGAACTGCATAATCAAAATGGGGCCTAACAAGAGCAAGATATAGCTGAAGAACCACACCAGGTGTCTTGTTACTAACGCTTCGATCAATAAATCCCAGTGTCCTATTTGCCTTATTACGAACATTCATGCATTGATCCTTTGGTTTTAAATTTTTACTAATCATAACTCCCAGATACCTTCCGTAATCCGACTTCGCAATCTCAACACCATCTAGCTCGTATCTTGTAACTCTATCATCATTACCTAGCCTCAAAAGTTTTCATTTATCAGCATTAAATTGCATCTGCCAAACTTTTGACCATTTCAAAACCCTATTTAGATCAACTAGTGAAGGGATTCTTAGTTAATTTCCCTACCGATTTTTGTATCATCGGCAAATTTGCAAATGTTGCTACTCAGACCTGAATCTAAATCATTTATATATATTATAAACGACAGAGATCCCAGGACAGAGCCTTGAGGCACTCCACTTAAAACATTTTCCCACTCTGACTTAACCTCATTTATACTAATTCTCTGTTTCCTTTGGTATACCCATGCCCTTATTCATCTTAATATAGCATCCCCAATACCATGAGCCTCTATTTTTTTAATCAGTCTTTCATGTGGCACTGTATCAAAAGCTTTGCTAAAGTCAAGGTACACAACATCACAATTCTTACCACTATCAACTGGCTCAACTATGCTGGAATAAAAAGATAGCAAATTTGGACATGAACGGCCATTTGTAAAACCATGTTGTGAGTCATTTATTAAATTATGGTTTTCAGGATGAAGACGTATTTTATTTGCAAATATCGGTTCAAGTAACTTTCCCACAATAGACGTTAGGCTAATTGGCCGATAGTTTGACGCAAGAGATCTGTCTCCTTTCTTAAAAATTAGTACCACATTAGTATCCAATATTATTTTATATATTTCTTTATTTTGTATAAATGTCATCAATCATAGAAACTACTGTCATGCAACATGAGAGATTGTCACAAGGTCTCAAAGTTTATTTAGCTGAGTTGAGCAGTAGTTGTTGGCAACCTGGAGCCGGTCAGCCGAGCGGACAGCACGCGGGACTTGTGATCCTGTGGTCCTGGGTTCGATCCCAGGCGCCGGCGAGAAACAATGGGCAGAGTTTCTTTCACCCTATGCCCCTGTTACCTAGCAGTAAAATAGGTACCTGGGTGTTAGTCAGCTGTCATGGGCTGCTTCCTGGGGGTGGAGGCCTGGTCGAGGACCGGGCCGCGGGGACACTAAAGCCCCGAAATCATCTCAAGATAACCTCAAGATAACCTATTGGCAACCTCTCCAAAAATATCTAAAACCTGAAAACGAACGTTGACACCACTTTCAAAATCTTTCCTGTACATTGTGGTAACATACATTGTTTGCTTGGAAACATCTTGGTCTAGGATCATTGACAAAAATAATGTTTCATGAACCGTCCCTTAAACCTAGTGTAGAAATCCAGTTGCCCAGAGTCTGATATTCTATGATCATCTCTGTTAATACTTTGTATAGGCCCCTCAGTGTGCTGGGCACTGAATTTTTATGTTATATACTGATGAAGTAGTGTTGATTTTGGATTATGGCGTGTGTGGGGTCCATTAGTTGGTGGCGTCGGGTGTGGCCGATTACTGCCTATGCTCTTTACTGCTGTTTATAAATTGACACATTCTTAGTATTCTTTAAATAGTCTGTCTTAATGTCTACGTGAGTCTATTTTACTTCAACATTCGTGTCATTATATGTTCTTAATAATTTCAAACTTGAAACATTTACTTTGTGGTGTAGCAGTAGTAGTGTTGGTCACCAGCTGGTAGTAGTGCGCCCTCGCACGCTTTGTGGTGTAGCAGTAGTAGTGTTGGTCACCAACTGTGAGTAGTGCGCTCTTGCACACTTTGTGGTGTAGCAGAGGTCGTGTTGGTCACCAACTGTGAGTAGTGCGCTCTCGCACACTTTGTGTTGTAGCAGTAGTTGTGTTGGTCACCAACTGTGAGTAGTGCGCCCTCGCACACTTTGTGGTGTAGCAGTAGTTGTGTTGGTCACCAACTGTGAGTAGTGCACTCTCGCACACTTTGTGGTGTAGCAGAGGTCGTGTTGGTCACCAACTGTGAGTAGTGCACTCTCGCACACTTTGTGGTGTAGCAGAGGTCGTGTTGGTCACCAACTGGTAGTAGTGCACCCTCGCACACTTTGTGGTGTAGCAGTAGTAGTGTTGGTCACCAACTGTGAGTAGTGCGCTCTCGCACACTTTGTGGTGTAGCAGAGGTCGTGTTGGTCACCAACTGTGAGTAGTGCGCTCTCGCACACTTTGTGGTGTAGCAGTAGTAGTGTTGGTCACCAACTGTGAGTAGTGCGCCCCCGCACAACACGTGAGTCTATTGAGTGGGTGAGTGGGTTGAATACAATAGTGGTATTCATTGTACAGTACCTGTAGAAAACACTGCACCATTCTTTTTGTTTGTCACATACTGTACCTTTTTTCATTTTGTAGGCAGGATGCGTTATACTGTATATATTTTTAATCTTAACAAAACATTTTTTTTCAACATCCAAATGAACTCATGTTTTTTGGTGTCTTTTAATTTATTGTCATTTTACAAATTTCATGTATACTACTGTATTCTGTTGCATACAACAGAATGTATACTACTGTATTCTTTAAATGATGCAACAGAATACAGTAGTATACATGAAATTTGTAAAATGACAATAAATTAAAAGACACCAAAAAACATGAGTTCATTTGGATGTTGAAAAAAAATGTTTTGTTAAGATTAAAAATATATACAGTATAACGCATCCTGCCTACAAAATGAAAAAAGGTACAGTATGTGACAAACAAAAAGAATGGTGCAGTGTTTTCTACAGGTACTGTACAATGAATACCACTATTGTATTCAACCCACTCACCCACTCAATAGACTCACGTGTTGTGCGGGGGCGCACTACTCACAGTTGGTGACCAACACTACTACTGCTACACCACAAAGTGTGCGAGGGTGCACTACTACCAGTTGGTGACCAACACTACTACTGCTACACCACAAAGTGTGCGAGGGCGCACTACTACCAGTTGGTGACCAACACTACTACTGCTACAACACAAAGTGTGCGAGAGTGCACTACTCACAGTTGGTGACCAACACGACCTCTGCTACACCACAAAGTGTGCGAGGGTGCACTACTCACAGTTGGTGACCAACACAACTACTGCTACACCACAAAGTGTGCGAGGGCGCACTACTCACAGTTGGTGACCAACACTACTACTGCTACAACTCAAAGCGTGCGAGAGCGCACTACTCACAGTTGGTGACCAACACGACCTCTGCTACACCACAAAGTGTGCAAGAGCGCACTACTCACAGTTGGTGACCAACACTACTACTGCTACAACACAAAGCGTGCGAGAGCGCACTACTACCAGCTGGTGACCAACACTACTACTGCTACACCACAAAGTAAATGTTTCAAGTTTGAAATTATTAAGAACATATAATGACACGAATGTTGAAGTAAAATAGACTCACGTAGACATTAAGACAGACTATTTAAAGAATACTAAGAATGTGTCAATTTATAAACAGCAGTAAAGAGTATAGGCAGTAATCGGCCACACCCGACGCCACCAACTAATGGACCCCACACACGCCATAATCCAAAATCAACAGCACTTCATCAGTATAGAACATAAAAATTCAGTGCCCAGCACACTGAGGGGCCTATACAAAGTATTAACAGAGATGATCATAGAATATCAGACTCTGGGCAACTGGATTTCTACACTAGGTTTAAGGGACGGTTCATGAAACATTATTTTTGTCAATGATCCTAGACCAAGATGTTTCCAAGCAAACAATGTATGTTACCACACAGGAAAGATTTTGAGTGGTGCCTTTACA
>WNGS01159413.1:40208-55919 GCA_020271785.1 Procambarus virginalis
GTGCTCTTCTAAAACTTGGGGGGGAGGAACGGACAGATATCAACAAGAAAAAGCCGAGACAATTATGTAAAATAATGAACGGACGTAGGGGGAAGCGGTCGCCATCGGCAGCCCTAAGCCGCCCAATCTTCATGGGAGTCGCTGCAACGCAGGCCGATAGCCGTAGCACCGTCTACTAGATCAAACAGCAAGCTGGATCGAAAATATCGGCCGAAACATCGCCAAAGAGGGGGCGGCAGTCTGGGCACACGATTGTCAGACAGTCACCGCGGCTTCAGCGAAGTTATTGAGTGTTTATGACTGTAGCGTATAGTTGCCAATTAAAGCTATATAACATAAATTCATAGAGCTGATATTAGGGTAAAATTGGGTGAGGCAACGCCTTATATTTCTGTGAGTTTATTAGTAATAGTGTGGTACAGCAGAGTCTTATGCAAGCTCTAAACCTCATGAGTGTCACGACATGTCAGAAAAGATGTTGCACAACTAGTAATACAGTACTCATCGAGGGGCCGAGGGTAGGAAAGATTCAGGAGGGGGTGGTGGGGGGGGGGGAGGGGGGACGCGGGTCGCTTTGTTTCGTTTTGTGTTGTACGGACAGGATCCACAAGCATGACTGTATTTATACCATAATACATTGGATCATATACATGCGAGTATACTTGAATATATAAATAAGGTTAACAAATTAGCCTGCTTAGTATCTTTTTAAGTACATCATATAAGTTTCATGTGTACCCATTGGTACTATGGTAGGTTTTAGTAACTCAGTAACAGGGTGATGCGTTAGACAGATTGTAGGTCCGTTATGCAATACTGTTACACATTACCCCTTTACGTTGTTAGAGTATAAGTGCTATTGGCTGTGTTAATTGCAGAAGGGTTGGTGCTAGGCTCAGGGGGACTGTGTGTACTTGTTTGAATCCCTGATTTAATCAGAGCCAGTGTTCAGTTATTTAACTGAATTTATAAAATCTTAGCCTTGTAGAAAATACAAGCTGATGTGAGATACCTTGTTGGCAGGTGGACGTGGGAACTGCAATCAAGCGTCATCAACTAAATTCACTCCACCCCCACCCTGCACCCTTACAGCCCAATTATGCGTCATTAGGCAAAGAAGTGCTAGGCTCGGATACGACCCCTAGCATCGAGCACTATTGTTAGTTTGAGGATTGAATTTGCATACAGTATTGTTAATTTAGGTCTGTACATTGTGCCACGTCTGGTAGTCTCCTCTTATATCAATCCCCCGCAGTGTTTTTCCCCCCGGGGGGTGTGGGTACCATCCTTGCACAGTGGGTCTCACGATGGGCTCAAGGTATGAGCGTTGGTGTGGGATCAAGTATGAGCGTTGGTGTGGGCTCAAGTATTGAGCGCTGGCGTGGCTCAAGAATGAGCTCTGGCTTGGGCTCAAGTATGACGTGTGTGGGCTCAAGTATGAGCCTGGGTGGGCTCAAGTATGATGCGCTGGGTGGGCTCAAGTATGTGGGCTCAAGTATGAGCGTTGGGTGGGCTTAAGTATGAGCGTCTGGCGTGGGCTCAAGTATTATCGCTGGCGTGGGCTCAAGTAAGAGCGTTGTGTTGGCTCAAGTATGAGCCTGGTCGTGGGCTCAAGTATGGCGCTGGTGTGGCTCAAGTATGGCGCTGGGTGGGCTCAAGTATGTGCGCTGGTCGTGGGCTCAAGTATGTGCGCTGGGTGGGCTCAAGTATGGCGCTGGGTGGGCTCAAGTATGTGGCTGGTGTGGGCTCAAGTATGAACGCTGGCGTGGGCTCAAGTATGAGCGCTTGTGTGGGCTCAAGTATGAGCTTGGTGTGGGCTCAAGTATGATGCGCTGGGTGGGCTCAAGTATGTGGCTCAAGTATGGCCTGGGTGGGCTCAAGTATGATCGCTGGGTGGGCTCAAGTATGATGCGCTGGGTGGGCTCAAGTATGATCGCTGGGTGGGCTCAAGTATGTGCGCTGGGTGGGCTCAAGTTGTGCTGCTGGGTGGGCTCAAGTATGGCCTGGGTGGGCTCAAGTATGATGCGCTGGGTGGGCTCAAGTATGGCGCTGGCTGTGGGCTCAAGTATGGCGCTGGGTGGGCTCAAGTATGTGCGCTGGGTGGGCTCAAGTATGTGCGCTGGGTGGGCTCAAGTATGTGGCTGGGTGGGCTCAAGTATGATCGCTGGGTGGGCTCAAGTATGAGCTCTGGCGTGGGCTCAAGTATGAGCGGTGGGTGGGCTCAAGTGGGCGTTGGGTCGTGGGCTCATGTTGAGCTCTGGGTGGGCCAAGTATGAGCTCAAGTATGAGCCTGGCTGGGCTCAAGTATGAGCGCTGCGTGCTCAAGTATGAGCGCTGGCTTGGGCTCAAGTATGAGCGCTGCGTTGCTCAAGTATGAGCCTGGCTGGGCTCAAGTATGAGCGCTGCGTTGCTCAAGTATGAGCGCTGGCTGTGGGCTCAAGTATGAGCGCTGCGTGGGCTCAAGTATGAGCGCTTGTGTGGGCTAAGTATGAGCGTTGGTGTGGCTCAAGTATGAGCCTGGCGTGGGCTCAAGTATGCGCGTTGGTGGGGCTCAAGTATCTGTGCGTTGGTGTGGGCTCAAGTATGCGCGTTGGTGTGGGCTCATAGTAGTGGCGTTGGTCGCTCCAGGCTCAGTAGCTGTGCCGTGGGTCGTGTGGCTCAATGTATAGCGTGGGTGGAGCATCTTCAGTATGTAGCGTTTCGGCTGTGGGCTCAGTCCTGGCGTCGGCTCGGGCCAGTCTGTGCGTTGGTGTGGGTCTCCAGTAGCAGGCGTATGGCTGTGGCGCTCAGTATGGACTGTTGGGTGGTGGGCTCAGTATGGGGCGTTGGTGTGGGCGTCATATTGCGTTGATGTGCTCAGTATGGGCGTGTGGTGCCGGGCTACAGTATGAGCGCAGGCGTGTGCTCAGGTATGAGGCTGGCGTGGTGCCACTCATAGATAGCCGCCTGTGCGTGTGGCTCAAGTATGACGCCTGGCGTGGGCATCAGTATGAGCTCGACTGGCTAGGGGGCGTGGGGGAGTGCCAGTCATAGGCCTTGGCGGTGGCTCAGATGGCCGCTGCGTGGTCACAAGATGTCGCGTGGCGTGGCTCAGTATGAGCGCCTGTGCGTGGGTCCATCTAGAGGCCCGTTGTGTTGGCCCTCAAGTAGTGCGTCTGGCGTGGGCTCAAGTAGCCTAGCGCTGTGGTCGGTGGGCTCAGTTATGCCCGCTGGTGTTGGTCTCACAGTATGCAGCTCTTCAGCGTGGGCTCAGTATGATTCCCCGCTGGCGTTGTGCTAAGTATCGAGCCCTGCCGTGGGTCTCAAGAGGAGCCGCGGGGCTCGGCTCGAGGTATTACTCTGCTGTCCTCAGTATGACACTCGTGGGGGCTGTGGGCTCAAGTATGAGCGCTGGCGTGGGCTCAAGTATGAGCGCTGGCGTGGGCTCAAGTATGAGCGCTGGTGGGCTCAAGTATGAGCGCTGGTGTGGCTCAAGGTATGAGCGCTGGCGTGGGCTCAAGTATGAGCGCTGGCGTGGGCTCAAGTATGAGCGCTGGCGTGGGCTCAAGTATGAGCGCTGGCGTGGGCTCAAGTATGAGCGCTGGCGTGGGCTCAAGTATGAGCGCTGGCGTGGGCTCAAGTATGAGCGCTGGCGTGGGCTCAAGTATGAGCGCTGGCTTGGGCTCAAGTATGAGCGCTGGCGTGGGCTCAAGTATGAGCGCTGGCGTGGGCTCAAGTGTGAGCTCTGGCGTGGGCTCAAGTATGAGCTCTGGCGTGGGCTCAAGTATGAGCTCTGGCGTGGGCTCAAGTATGAGCTCTGGCGTGGGCTCAAGTTTGAGCGCTGGCGTGGGCTCAAGTATGAGCGTGGCGTGGGCTCAAGTATGAGCGCTGGCGTGGGCTCAAGTATGAGCGCTGGCGTGGGCTCAAGTATGAGCGCTGGCGTGGCTCAAGTATGAGGCTGGCGTGGGCTCAAGTATGAGCTCTGGCGTGGCTCAAGTATGAGCGCTGGCGTGGGCTCAAGTATGAGCGCTGGCGTGGGCTCAAGATGAGGCTGGCGTGGGCTCAAGTATGAGCTCTGGCGTGGGCTCAAGTATGAGCGCTGGCGTGGGCTCAAGTATGAGCGCTGGCGTGGGCTCAAGTATGAGCTCTGGCGTGGGCTCAAGTATGAGCGCTGCAGGTATGAGCTCTGGCGTGGGCTCAAGTATGGGCTCAAGTATGAGCTCTGGCGTGGGCTCAAGTATGAGCGCTGGCGTGGCTCAAGTATGAGCGCTGGCGTGGGCTCAAGTATGAGCGCTGGCGTGGGCTCAAGTATGAGCGCTGGCGTGGGCTCAAGTATGAGCGCTGGCGTGGGCTCAAGTATGAGCTCAAGTTGCTGAGCTCTGGCGTGGGCTCAAGTATGAGCGTGGCGTGGGCTCAGTATGAGGCTGGCGTGGGCTCAAGTATGAGCGCTGGCGTGGGCTCAAGTATGAGCGCTGCGCGTGGGCTCAAGTATGAGCGCTGGCGTGGGCTCAGGTATGAGCGCTGGGGTGGGCTCAAGTATGAGCGCTGGCGTGGGCTCAAGTATGAGCGCTGGCGTGGGCTTAAGTATGAGCGTTGGTGTGGGCTCAAGTATGAGCGCTGGCGTGGGCTCAAGTATGGTGGTCCATAACTCCGGAGAAGAAGTTATGACAGATATTAAGTTGAAAGGAAAACAATGTGTAAAATTAAGTTCTGAGGATTGAAAGGGACACATCCCAGGTGGTTCCATACACACACACACACACACACACAAAGTGGCAACTGAAACATATTCCATATGCTTGTCCTGTAATCCCCACATTGTATAACATGTACCTCTATAATAAAAAGAAATGTTTGGACAATATTTTTCAAAATATTTCAGGGCTCACGGCCGCCTCACTCAAATTTGCTGGGGAGCATGGGCTAGGACACGGGCCTGGCCTGTGGTTGGTCGAGGTGGGTTGGAGGGATAGGCAGGTCGATAGACTGATGGATAGATAGACAGATCGAAAGACAATTAGATAGATAGATGGATAATAAATAGAAGTACAGACAAATGGATAGGATAGACAGATAAATGGAAAACTAGATAAGTAGATTGCTAGCTTAACAGATCTACCCATCTACTTATCTGGGCATCAGAGGGACCCAGGCAATGCTGGCTACCTCGCCCAGTATATATATATATACATTGTATATATTATAAACAATAAACTAATATTAATGGTCTTCAGCAAGGCACAATAGATATTACTCAAGTACATTCTTACACAACTTTGACACTTGTGTCTACAAGACAACTTTAACCCAATATAACCAGAGTGCTCCCACATAACACCTTGGCGCTTCATCTAACGAAAGAGGCAACATAATTCAACATAATTACGGTTAATTACAGACAGTAAACCACAGCATTATTTAATCATTATATCGTGAGTCTCAACCATAACAGAAGCACAAATAATATAATATACCTTCTCTCTAAGATTTATTGGTATTAATATTTAAAATATAACACGGACAAAATGCCTAGAACTTTTGTCCAGTTTTTAATCTCTGATGTTTTGTTATTAATTCAAAATTTCTCTACAAATTCCTACTAAAAGAATGAAGTGGAAATAGTGGCTTCGCTGGACGATAGAGGAAGTGAATTAACTTAAAACTAAGCATTTTAACCTAACGTTAACCTGACGTTAACCTTTTAAATTTACCTCACGTTATCACCTCCATGTTGACAGTCTCGTCTGCTCTTCTGTCTTGCCAGATGTGGCGTCACTCACCGCTAAATACCGCATTTGCGTGTCATATATCTTCCTGAAAATTTACCTTAATGTAATTGTTATTGCCAGGAATGAACCAATGGTCCAAGAGTCTACTGTTTACATGTGATCTACGGATTTAATAACTATATATTCACGTGAGAGAACTGGTTTAGTGGGTGGAGGAGAGCGTAGATGCGTCTCTCACAGCCCACTGCTGTAAACATATTCAGTGGTCACTTTCCTTACGCTAAACTTACAGTGTAAAAAGAGATTTGACATCAGTAGAAGCAGGACAAAGATATAAATGTTTACATACGATTTTCACTTTCCCTTTACACCTCTTATTTAAACATTGCTATTCTAGTTTTCATTACTTATGTTTATCCATAATAAGTAACATTTCTTCTTCTCACAAATCATTTATAGCAATACACAGCTCACACTAATACACACATCCCAGTAATATACAGCTCACATTAATATACACATCCCAGTAATAATCATCCCAATAATATACAGCCCAAATTAATTCACACATCCCAATAATACACAGCTCACACTAGTACACAGCTCACACTAGTACACACATTACACTACATACATATAAAAAATACGTACATAACTACTGACAATGGGGCAGGATATATGACCCACAAGAGCCCAGTATTCACTGAAGCTGAGAGTCTGACACACAGAACTGTCGCTGAGTTACAGAAGTCGTCCCATAGTTCGTCATGTCACACCTGTAGACTCGCCATCGAATTAAAAGGATTGCCAAACCGGTACAACAATTTTGTTGTTGTACCGGTTTGTGGTACAAATGTTGCATGATTATTACAACAATCTCTGGTAAAAAAAAAGTTATTTCCAAAGTCACAAAGAAGAACTCGCTTTTTTTTGGTTCTGTCCATTTGCCTGGACAAAACTACTCTTGCCGTTGTGAAATACTGCTTGCGAGAGAGCCTACATATACTGTTGTCATCTTGAGTGAGTCACAGCTCAAAATACTGACTTGGTTCTGCAGGAGTCACTGATGACGATGTTGTTTCAAGTTTGAGAACACTGATGTCCAACATTCTTACTTTTTGTTAGAAAAAAGAGGTCCCATCCATTAAAACCGGTTGTCGGAAATTTCCGACACCCCAAATACTAACACCTAGTACGTTGAGATAAATTTATTGTGCTAGGAAATTAAATATACTAACATTACTAACAAGTAGCGTAGTGTCACCAAATTCTTCCTACTATACAGGGCCGCTGATTACATCAGCCGCTCAGTTCCTGTGAGTACAAACTATTTATATAAATCGAATTAAACCCAGTCTAACCTTTGTTTAAGATTGGAAATTGATTTAATTCATTAAAACAAATGATAGTTCCGTTTCTACGTAGAATTTACTATAGCCGCGATAAGCTGATTCCGGTCCAATAAAACTCATGAACCGAATATTATCTACGCATATGTGTTTGTTTTCTAATAACACTTCGGTTCAATAACATAAACAGCGGAAAACCATCCGTTGATACCTGAAGTACGTTGCTACGACGTAAAATATCGTCGGTAACACCTTATTAAATAGTACGACAGAGTAAAAATATCGTGACTTGTAAGGCGAGATCATGCACCCATAGGAAGCTAGAGGGCGCGCCCGTCACTCTGCCAAGAGGCTCTGCTCTGTCGGCCATCTTGACTGGTGCTCCGGAAGCTGTCATTTACCATCGTGAAATTTGAGGATCATCCGTGCATCAACGAGTCTTATACGTTGCTGACGGCTTCATCCAACATTGAGGACACCACGTGCGGTCGGCTGAGTAATCTAGTCATTCTTCATGCTCTTAATTCAATGATAGTTTGACCAGACCACACACTAGAAGGTGAAGGGACGACGACATTTCGGTCCGTCCTGGACCATTCTCAAGTCTCAAGTTCAATGATAGATTGTCCGATCGTTAGGACGTAGGATTGTTAAATAAACCTTGTAAGTTTAATTCCTTGAATCGATTTATTCTTTCAATGAAAATAGTAAATATAACCGTAACCCAACAGAAATTACATTGAGAACCTTTCACAGAGAAAAGGCCAGAAAAAGGTCTGGTAGCTGAGCGGACAGCGCGCAGAACTCGTAATTCTGTGGCCCGGGTTCGATTTCCGAACCAGGCAGAAGCAAATGGGCAAAGTTTCTTTCACTCTGATGCCCCTGTTATCTAGCAGTAAATAGGTACCTGGGAGTTAGACATCTGTTACGGAGCTGCTTACTGGGTGTGTGTGTGTGGGGGAAAAATTAATTAGTAGTTAACCCCCACAAGAACAACTAGGTGAATACAGTGTGGAATTATATCTGCCAGAACTGGTCATCTCGACTGGGAGCAGGTGTCACCACCACGCTGAGACAGGATTATACGGGTTACGGAAGGCTCTCAGACGCACTTCTCATTATCTACTCGACAGCGAAGCTGATAATTATCTTATGATATTGTAGTTAGTTTACTAACTCCATAACTATTATTACTTATAATTTTTATTATTGAAATTGTGCAACATATTATATTCATTAGGTAGATGTATCAGTTTTAGATCTACTCCCCAAATAGTGTGGAAGTGGCAGTATCCAACTAACTAATAATTTCATACAATTGTATGAACGTTATATATTCATCCAAATTATGTAATTAATTTATGATTATAGTAAACTATATGTTGGAAGATTTTCCCCACACCATGTTGTTGTTGTTTTAGATTTAGCTACTCAGAACGAAGTGTCGATGTAGCACGGGCTATGGTGAGCCCGTAAACCCCACACCAGTCACATGATTTGGGCAAAGAGCCATGCCAAACATTTATGTCAGGCCGCAATCAAGTAAAAGTTATTCTGTCAAGAATAATGCAGAGCAAATTAGATAAATACTAATAATATTGTCATAATAAGAAAACTAGATATAAATCCCAAAGGATAATCTTCCCTTACAATCTCTGATGTGAGTTGCAGGTGGGTATGGCGTCCTCAGAGGAGGCATAATGACCCGTTGGTGTGAGTGTCCTCCTGACAGTAGGGTGACTCCTGGTGAAAAGTGAAGTGCTGGCATCTGTATAAAAGACACCAAAGTACCGACACAGAGAACGATAGCAGAAGCACTGGTAATATCTTTGACACAGCTGCGAGGAATGATTGGAGACTGGAGGTGGTTTCTACGCTGGCGGTCATTCCGAAACGAAGATTCGGTATTCTCCATTATATATCTTGAGAAGCCTCCTATAACCCATAGCCTCCTCCGAGGCTATGGGTCCCCCTTCTCCTCCGAAGCTATGGGTCCCCCTTCTTCCAGCCAGAGGTGGTACTCCCTTCCATTTTTGTCATGAGAATGTACTAAATCTTATATTATTAAACAAATGACAAACCGGACTGTATAAGTACCTAAATCCTTAAAAGACATGCTCATGCTCTTGCAGCCATCTTGCAGGCTTGCACACACCAACAAACCTGGTCACTAATTAGGAAGACGGCCATGATAGCAGCTGTATTCAGAAAGAAATGCAAGTCATCAGTTGAAAACTACTGTCCAATTTTCTTTCTCTCAGCAGTTTGGAAGACAAAAACAAAATTTGATGAGCGATAGGAGAGCAAATTAATACAAATATATAACATGCAAAATTTTGGACCATGTTTGGCCATAGGTTACAGAACAAAACATTCAATTTCACTCACCAACTTTCCACAAATTTTGCAAATAAATGTCTAATATCACAATAATATTCACTTAAAATATATCATCTCTCCATTGTTAGAGATAACTGTCCAGAAAAATACAGTTCCAATGGACAAACTGCAAAGTCAACTTTAAACAAATAAAGTGACAAATATTACAATAATGACAATAAAATACTAATAGCAATAATAATAACATTAATAATGATAATTATTTTTCTCCCAAAAGTGTACACACTTTCCGCTGAAACTTTTGTCATTGAACCTGTTTAGAGGCGGTTGAGACCTTCACCTGTTGCAGGGTCCCAACCTCCAAGTGTTCCTTGACATAGATCACACAAAACTCCATATCGGACCTGAAACTGACTTTCAGAGCAGTGTTGACCTAATGCAACTTCTGAAGAATACAACTGTCTGAACAGAAGCAGTCTCCATGGAAACACAAATCGAAACTGTCGCTATTTTCCGCTTGTTACAATTTGTAATAAAGTTGCTATATCTTGGCTTAACGTATTTATGACATATTGGAACGTTGTGACAACTTGTTATATGGGTTGTTATAACTTGTTAGGAGGTGTTAAAACTTGTTCGAACGTTCTAGCAACGTCGTGGTTTCGTTGTGTGTGTTTGGTGGGCTGGGTGTGGTCCCTGGAGGCCACCACAGTCCAGGTGTTCTGATGTTCAGGAACCAACAAAGTCTCAAGTCATGTAGAGCTTAAAGCCGACCTCTCAGCTAAGACTGCACCGTAGAGGAACTCAAGCTGAATCTACACGAGTCCCTCAGCCCCTCAACGTGAAGCTGTATCAAATACTAAAACTGAAACTGCACAAACGTCTCCACAAGCACCTCTGCATTAGGGCAGCACTTGTTTAATCTGAGGACTGTCGAGATCTACTAAGGTAATCCCAGGTAAAGAATAATGATCACACAAGGAAGATGCACTACACGTGTAACCAGCCATAGCAGGTAGTCTTCAAGCGCAGTTGTCTTAAACATCAAAATGTTACAGATATTAAGCTACGAACAATAGATGCACTATATTACTGAAGCAACAATAAAGTTATTGTGACCACCGAAGACACTAGAAAAGTCGCACAAAATAAAAGAAAATTTAAGAAAAATTATAAAAAGTAACCTCAAGAAGCATTCTATTTCTACGGGAGTAATGGAAGGCTTATCTAAGTATCGTTGACTCTAATATATGACATCTTCCTCCGTGACCTTGGAACACTAATCAAGTGAAGATTCACTAACTGCTGAACAAATCCACAAGGGCCGTTACGAGGATTCGAACCTGCGTCCGAGAGCATCCCAGACACTGCCTTAATCGACTGAGCTACGACATGGTCAAAAGGAGTTGAAGCAGAAGTTCTACTGAACTTACTGGATCCTGCAGCCTCTCCGAGACACAAACCAGGGTTTTACACAACTCCCCCCATGCACTCGAGCTATGTCAATAGGCCGTTCTCTCTCGTCGCCCTTACTTCATTACACTTCATTACATCCCAGCGTCAGGGATGCTCTCGGACGCAGGTTCGAATCCTCGTCACGGCCCTTGTGGATTTTTTCATATGATGCGTCACGCAATTGTGATTTCTACGTGTCATTAACTGCTGTTTCTGCTAACATCAAGGTGGTTCTAGACAATCACTGGAGACCTCACATATATCTACATCATACAAAACAAAATTATTGATTTATATATTTCTAGAAATTCGCTGATGACTTACTCTCTAGCAACTTTGAAAGACTTAGAAATACTGTATATCGATAATTAAAAATCGACAGTTTTATAGCGGTGTAGGTGATGCTGTTGTATTTATAAGACGCTTCGGGCCCACCTTTACACACATCCTTTCATCATACTTCTTCTTCCAGACATGAACGAGGAGTTCACCATAAATCCTCCTTTGGGCTTGTTGGCGTGTTATCGTCCTCGGTGACAGAGTAGTGACCCGTTATCAGTGTGTGTCCCATCAGGTTTATAACATCATTACAGCCTTGGGCAAGACATGAACTAAGATCACGTAACACAAGTATCTGGTGAATTCTTTGACACCTTCGACTGAACCAGTGGTTCTCAGAGTCTCAGGTCAAACACGTCCATGTGCAACCCTTGGGTTCCTCAGAGAACATTCTTGTGTAGTTTGAAGTACCTTCCCTGACTACTATTTCTCCCTAATTACTGCACCTGGCTAAGATCCCTTCACATAGACTTTACATGCCGCCACGAGGGGCCAAGTGACTCCCTTTAAGAGTCATTGGGTGGAACAAATCTTGTAAATTGCGCAGCTTATCTGTAAACATTAACGTAAATGAGAAGAAACCTCGACATTGTTCTTTACTATATTCAGGTCCTGGATTCTTCAAGCAGTTACGCCAGTCCTTATGAACCTGTACAGTTACGCCAGTCTTATGAACCTGTACAGTTACGCCAGTCCTTATGAACCTGTTCAATTACGCCAGTCCTTATGAACCTGTACAGTTACGCCAGTCCTTATGAACCTGTACAGTTACGCCAGTCCTTATGAATCATTTGGTTCATACGATCCAGCTCCTATTGGTCCATACTAGTCAGCTCCTATTGGTCCATACGACCCAGCTCCTATTGGTCAATACGAGACAGCTCCTATTGGTCCATACTAGTCAGCTCCTATTGGTCAATACGATCCAGCTCCTATTGGTCCATACGAGCCAGCTCCTATTGGTCCATACGACCCAGCTCCTATTGGTCCATACGAGCCAGCTCCTATTGGTCCATACGAGCCAGCTCTATTGGTCCATACGAGCCAACTCCTGTTGGTCCATACGAGCCAGCTCCTATTGGTCCATACGAGCCAACTCCTATTGGTCCATACGAGCCAACTCCTGTTGGTCCATACGAGCCAGCTCCTATTGGTCCATACGAGCCAACTCCTGTTGGTCCATACGAGCCAGCTCCTATTGGTCCATACGAGCCAGCTCCTGTTGGTCCATACGAGCCAACTCCTGTTGGTCCATACGAGCCAGCTCCTATTGGTCCATACGAGCCAGCTCCTGTTGGTCCATACTAGCCAGCTCCTATTGGTCCATACGAGCCAGCTCCTATTGGTCCATACGAGCCAGCTCCTATTGGTCCATACTAGCCAGCTCCTATTGGTCCATACGAGCCAGCTCCTATTGGTCCATACGAGCCAACCCCAATATAACTTGACAGAAACATTTACACATGAGTATAACCTACGCATGAAACAGCTCAGTAATGCCACACGGTTTACCAGACAATTTGCTCAGTAAAACAGCAAGTCTTTTTCTATATCAGTATTTGCCCAGGTCTTGAATAGCATACAGCATGGTCACAACCTGCAGCATGGTCACAACATGTAGCATGGTCACAACATGCAGCATGGTCACAACATGTAGCATGGTCACAACATGCAGCATGGTCACAACCTGCAGCATGGTCACAACATGCAGCATGGTCACATCATGCAGCATGGTCACATCATGCAGCATGGTCACAACATGCAGCATTGTCACAACATGCAGCATGGTCACAACCTGCAGCATTGTCACAATATGCAGCATGGTCACAACATGCAGCATTGTCACAACATGCAGCATGGTCACAACATGCAGCATGGTCACAACATGCAGCATGGTCACAACATGCAGCATTGTCACAACCTGCAGCATGGTCACAACATGCAGCATGTCCACAACATGCAGCATGTCCACAACATGCAGCATCTTCACAACATGCAGCATGTCCACAACATGCAGCATGTCCACAACATGCAGCATGTCCACAACATGCAGCATGTCCACAACATGCAGCATGTCCACAACATGCAGCATCTTCACAACATGCAGCATGTCCACAACATGCAGCATGTCCACACCATGCAGCATCTTCACAACATGCAGCATGTCCACAACATGCAGCATGTCCACAACATGCAGCATCTTCACAACATGCAGCATGTCCACAACATGCAGCATGTCCACAACATGCAGCATCTTCCCAACATGCAGCATCTTCACAACATGCAGCATCTTCACAACATGCAGCATCTTCACAACATGCAGCATGTCCACAACATGCAGCATGTCCACACCATGCAGCATCATCCCAACATGCAGCATCTTCACAACATGCAGCATCTTCACAACATGCTGCATCTTCACAACATGCAGCATCCTCACAACATGCAGCATCCTCACAACATACAGCATGTCCACAACATGCTGCATGTCCTCAACATGCAGCATGTCCACAACATGCAGCATCTTCACAACATGCAGCATCCTCACAACATGCAGCATCCTCACAACATGCAGCATCCTTACAACATGCAGCATGTCCACAACATGCAGCATGTCCACAACATGCAGCATGTCCACAACATGCAGCATGTCCACAACATGCAGCATCTTCACAACATGCAGCATGTCCACAACATGCAGCATGTCCACAACATGCAGCATGTCCACAACATGCAGCATCTTCACAACATGCAGCATGTCCACAACATGCAGCATCCTCACAACATGCAGCATGTCCACAACATGCAGCATGTCCACAACATGCAGCATCTTCACAACATGCAGCATGTCCACAACATGCAGCATGTCCACAACATGCAGCATGTCCACAACATGCAGCATCTTCACAACATGCAGCATCCTCAGAACATGCAGCATCCTCACAACATGCAGCATCCTCACAACATGCAGCATCCTCACAACATGCAGCATCTTCACAACATGCAGCATGTCCACAAACGTGCAGCATCCTCACAACATGCAGCATGTCCACAACATGCAGCATCCTCACAACATGCAGCATCCTCACAACATGCAGCATCCTCACAACATGCAGCATCCTCACAACATGCAGCATGTCCACAACATGCAGCATGTCCACAGCATGCAGCATGGTCACAACATGCAGCATGGTCACAACATGCAGCATGGTCACAACATGCAGCATGGTCACAACATGCATCATGGTCACAAACTGCAGCATGGTCACAACATGCAGCATGGTCACAGCATGCAGCATGTCCACAACATGCAGCATCTTCACAACATGCAGCATGTCCACAACATGCAGCATGTCCACAACATGCAGCATGTCCACAACATGCAACATCCTCACAACATGCAGCATGTCCACAACATGCAGCATGTCCACAACATGCAGCATGTCCACAACATGCAGCATCCTCACAACATGCAGCATGTCCACAACATGCAGCATCCTCACAACATGCAGCATGTCCACAACATGCATCATCCTCACAACATGCAGCATGTCCACAACGTGCAGCATCCTCACAACATGCAGCATGTCCACAACATGCATCCTCACAACATGCAGCATCCACAACATGCAGCATGTCCACAACATGCAGCATCCTCACAACATGCAGCATGTCCACAACATGCATCATCCTCACAACATGCAGCATGTCCACAACATGCAGCATCCTCACAACATGCAGCATCCTCACAACATGCAGCATCCTCACAACATGCAGCATCCTCACAACATGCAGCATGTCCACAACATGCAGCATGTCGCATGGTCACAACATGCAGCATGGTCACAACATGCAGCATGGTCACAACATGCAGCATGGTCACAACATGCAGCATGGTCACAACATGCAGCATGGTCACAACATGCAGCATGGTCACAACATGCAGCATGTCCACAACATGCAGCATCCTCACAACATGCAGCATGTCCACAACATGCAGCATGTTCACAACACGCAGCATCCTCACAACATGCAGCATGTCCACAACATGCAGCATCTCACAACATGCAGCATCCTCACAACATGCAGCATGTCCACAACATGCAGCATCCACAACATGCAGCATCCTCACAACATGCAGCATCCTCCAAACATGCAGCATCCTCACAACATGCAGCATCCTCACAACATGCAGCATCTCCTCAAACATGCAGCATTGTCACAACATGCAGCATGTCCACAACATGCAGCATCCTCACAACATGCAGCATGTCACAACATGCAGCATGTCCCACAACATGCAGCATCCTCACACAACATGCAGCAGTCCACAACATGCAGCATGTCCACAACATGCGGCATCCTCACAACATGCAGCATCCTCACAACATGCAGCATGTCCACAACATGCAGCATCCACAACATGCAGCATGTCACAACATGCAGCATCCTCACAACATGCAGCATCCTCACAACATGCAGCATGTCACAACATGCAGCATCCTCACAACATGCAGCAT
>WNGS01159413.1:61254-76351 GCA_020271785.1 Procambarus virginalis
GGATATAGGGAATGCATTTTTAGGGATTATCTTTTAAAAACTTTATATTAGTAATCCTTACTGGATCTATTTTCAATTAAGTAAGAAAGCCCCTTCACTTTAGCACTATGCAACACGCCGCCTCCAAACGTTAACTCCACGAGCAAGGATAACAACTTCCAGTATAACCAGCTTCGTGAAACCGAGATAACTTACACCTAAAACAATCAACGGATCAAAACGACGACGTTTCGATCCGTCGTGGACCATTAAGGTCCAGGTCATTATTTACCCTTTCAAACGACTTATGTCGTGTAATGACAAAATGCAAATTATGTTGACCAAACCACACACTAGAAGGTGAAAGGACGACGACGTTTCGGTCCGTCCTGGACCATTCTCAAGTAGATTATCTTGAGAATGGTCCAGGACGGAACGAAACGTCGTCGTCCCTTCACCTTCTAGTGTGTGGTCTGGTCAACACACTTCAGCCACGTTATTGTGACTCATCGCCTGCAAAATACAAATTAGTTCAGTGGATTCAATCTTTCACTTCTTTCTTGGCTTGGTCCGAATGCGTACAACAAGTACCGCGTCAAGACTGGAAAGAAATCGTCAGTATAACAGTTTAGCTGTAGCCTGGTGTACCAGCTTACTGAGAAAGAGAGCGCGGCCTTCCTCGCCCTCCCTGCCGGACTTAGCGCGGTCCCTCCTGAAAATTTTAGCGCACTGGCATTTACAAAATTGTACTACTTGGAAAATCTCTAAACAGCGAGGCATAGAATTGTTGGAAAAACACAAAGTTCTGTGTGTATGTGTGCAACGATACACGGGAAGAAACGCAAGTGTGTATCCACTCACTGTGATTAGTGCCAAGTGCCACTTTGTATGCGGTGTTCTCCTCAGTATCGCTACCTTGCATTGTAAAAACATAAAAAGTGTGTTATTAAGTGAAACACACACACACACACACACACACACACACACACACACACACACACACACACACACACACACACACACACACACACGCATATATATATACACATATATTATATATAATATAATAGAGAGAGCAGCTTCTGTGGCTAGCAGGAACGGATCCAGGCTACTAATCATGGAAGACTTCAACCATGGGAAGATTGATTGGGGGAACAGATTGGGGGAAGATTGGGATTGGAGGCCCCAATCTATCTTCAACCATGGGAAGATAGATTGGGGGCCTCATGGAGGCCCAGACACATGGAGAGCTAAGCTGCTGGATGTGGCAACAAGAAACTTTCTAAGTCAACACGTCAAGGGACCGACAAGAATGAGAGGAGGGGATGAACCAGCCTTGCTTGATCTGATATTTACCCTAAATGAGTTGGATATAAGGGAAGTTAAGTTGGAAGCCCCCTTGGGAATGAGTGATCATAGTGAATTGAGCTTTGAGTACCTGGTTGAGCAAGGAATTATCTTCCCAAAAAAAACTGGGAAACAAAAGCCTGGCGTACTGAAAAGGAAACTATGAGGAGACGAATAAATTCCTATGGGATATACATTGGGACACAGAACTCTGAAACAAGTCCGTACAAGACATGATGGACTATGTCACCCAAAAATGTCTGGAGGCTGTAAGCAGGTTTGTCCCTGCCCAACAGGAAAAAACAGATAAGCAAAGAAAAAATTTGTGGTTTAACAGGGAATGTATGAAAGCAAAGGAGCTGAACAAAAGGGCATGGAGGAACTTCCGTAATAACAGAACACCAGAAAGTAGAGAGAGATACCAGAGAACCAGGAACGAGTATGTTAGTGTGAGAAGAGCAGCTGAGAAAAGGTATGAAAATGATATAGCTAATAAAGCCAAGACTGAACCAAAGCTACTACACAGTCACATCAGGAGGAAGACAACAGTGAAGGAACAGGTGATGAAACTTAGGGTGGGCGAGGACAGGTACACAGAGAATGACAAAGAGGTGTGTGAAGAACTCAACAAAAGGTTCCAGGAGGTCTTTACAATAAATAGAACAGAGACACGGCGCTAGGAGAGGTGGCAGCAAACCAGGTGACTTTGAAAAGCTGTTGGGCCGGATGGAATCTCATCATGGGTATTGAAAGAGTGTGCAGGAGCACTTTGCTTGCCACTCTCCATAGTGTATAGTAGGTCACTGGAAACGGGAGACCTACCAGAAATATGGTAGACTGCTAATTTAGTACCAATATTTAAAAAGGGTGACAGACAAGAGGCACTGAACTACAGGCCAGTGTCCTTAACTTGTATACCATGCAAGGTGATGGAGAAGATTGTGAGAAAAAACCTAGTAACACATCTGGAGAGAAGAGACTTCGTGACAACCCATCAACATGGGTTCAGGGAGGGTAAATCTTGCCTTTGCAATAGGAAGCAGAGAGTTAGAGTGAGGGGTGAGACCTCAGAATGGCGTGAAGTCACCAGTGGAGTCCCACATGGCTCTGTGCTTGGACCTATCCTGTTTCTGATATATGTAAATGATCTCCCAGAGGGTATAGACTCATTCCTCTCAATGTTTGCTGACGACGCCAAAATTATGAGAGGATTAAGACAGAGGAGGACAGCTTGAGGCTTCAAGAAGACCTGGACAAGCTGCAGGAATGGTCGAACAAATGGCTGTTAGAGTTTAACCCAAGCAAATGTAATGTAATGAAGATAGGGGTAGGAAGCAGGAGACCAGATACAAGGTATCATTTGGCAGATGAAATACTTCAAGAGTCAGAGAGAGAGAAAGACCTGGGGGTTGATATCACGCCAGACCTGTCCCCTGAAGCTCATATCAAGAGGATAACGTCAGCAGCATATGCCAGGTTGGCTAACATAAGAACGGCCTTTAGAAACTTGTGTAAGGAATCTTTCAGAACATTATATACCACATATGTCAGACCAATCCTGGAGTATGCGGCTCCAGCATGGAGTCCATATCTAGTTAAGCATAAGACTAAACTGCAAAAGGGTTCAAAGGTTTGCCACCAGACTAGTACCCGAGCTGAGAGGTATGAGCTACGAGGAGAGACTACGGGAATTAAACCTCACTTCGTTGGAAGACAGAAGAGTTAGGAGGGACATGATCACCACATTCAAGATTCTGAAGGGAATCGACAGGGTTGATAAAGACAGGCTGTTTAACACAAGGGGCACACGCACTAGGGGACACAGGTGGAAACTGAGCGCCCAAATGAGCCACAGAGATTTAGGAAGAACTTTTTAGTGTCAGAGTGGTTGACAAATGGAACGCATTAGGAAAAAATGTGGTGGAGGCTGACTCCATACACAGTTTCAAGTGTAGATATGATAGAGCCCAATAGGCTCAGAAACCTTGTACACCAGTTGATTGACGGTTGAGAAGCGGGACCAAAGAGCCAGAGCTCAACTCCCGCAAGCACAAATTGGTGAGTACACACACACACCCACACCCACACGGCCCAAGACATGTTGGACTACATCACGCAGAAGTGTAAGGCGGCAGCAGACATGTTCGTCCGGTCATAAAGGAAAAAAAAATGTAGGAACCCATGGTTTAATCAAAGATGAAAGCTAGCAAAGCAACTAAGTACAAGAACGGGGAGAAACTGTAGAAATAACAGCACACTATAGAGAGCAGAGAAAGATACCAGAGTGCCAGGAATGACTAAGTCAGGGTGAGAAGAGAGGCAGAAAGACAATATGAAAATGACATAGCAAGCAAGGCGAAACCTCAATCTAAATTGCTGCACAGCCACATCAGGAGAAAAAAGACAGTATGTAACAGGTAATGAAACTGAGGATTGGGGCAGACAGATTCACTACAAATGACAAGGAAATGTGCAAGGCATTTCTTATTGACGAACTCAATAAGAAATTACAGGAGGTCTTCACATTTGAGCAAGAGAAGTTCCAGAGATGAGAGAGGGAATATCTAACCAGGCAAGACTAGATGAGTTTGGGATTACCAGTGGGGATTGGAGAGTTAGTAGGAATCTGCTAGAGTTGAATGTGACAAAGACTATAGGCCCGGATGGGGTCTCACCATGGATACTAAAGGAAGGAGCAGAAGCACTGTGCCTGCCATTCTTTATGGTGTATAACAAATCACTGGTAACAGGTGAATTGCCAGAAATTGTGAAGACGACTAATGTAGTCCCGATATACAAAAATGGTTATATACAGGAGATACTGAACTACAGGCCAGTGTCGCTAACTTGCATACCATGCAAGATGATGGAGATGATTGAGCTAACAAGTTAGTGGAACATCTGGAGCGAAAGTACTTTGTAACACAACAACAGCATGGGTTCAGGAATGGCAAATCATACCTCACATGATTAATTGAATTCTATAACAAGACAACAAAATTCAGGCAAAAAAGAGATGGCTGGTAAGACTGCATATTTCTGGATTGCCAGAAAGCCAATGAAACAGTACCACATAATACAGTAGTGCACAAGCTGGAGATGCAGGCTGGAGTGAAAAGGAAGGTACTCCATTGGATAAGGGAGTGCCTAAACAACAGGAGACAGCGAGTCACTGTGACGAGTGACGTCTCGGAGCGGCGAGGCGTCACAAGTGGAGCCCCACATGGATCAATCCTTGGACCTATACTGTTTCTTATGTATGAAAATGATCTCCCAGAGGAAATAGACTCGTTTCTCTCAATGTTTGCTGATGATGGAACAGTTATGAGGAGGATTAAGGCAGAGGAAGATAGCATCAGGCTACAATATGACCTAGGCAAACTTAAGAAAGGGTCCAACAAATAGCTACTAAAGTTCAACCCAAGTAAATGTTAGGTAATGAAACTAGGAGGAGGAAATAGGAAGCCAGACACTGGATACCGAATGGGAGATGAAGTCCTTCATGAAACCGACAGAGAGAAAGATCTAGGAGTTTATATCCTGACAAACCTGTCTCCTGAAGCCCATATCAAAAGAATTTCTCAAGCGGCGTATGCGAGGCTGGCTAACATCAGAACTGCCTTCAGGAACCTGTGTAAGGAATCTTTCACAACCTTGTATATTACATATGTCAGACCAATCCTGGAGTATGTGGCCCCATCATGGAGCCCGTACCATGTCAAGCACAAGGCGAAGCTGGAAAAGTTCAGGGGTATGTCCCTAGGCTAGTCTCAGAACATGAGTTACGAGGATAGACTTAGTGAACAGCACCTCACGTCGCTGGACGACAGAAGAGCTCGTGGAGACAAGATCACCACATACAAAATTATCAGAGAAATTAACAGGATAGACTAAGATCGATTATTTAACACAGGTGGTAAACGCTCAAGAGGACACACGTGGAAGCTCAGTACCCAGATGAGCCACAGAGACATTAGAAAGATCTTTTTCAGTGTCAAAGTAGTTAGTAAATGGAATGCACTAGGCAGTGCATTCCTAATGCAAGTGCATTAGGAATGCATGCAAATTCAGAAGGTATATGCATTCCATATACCTAATATATACATTCTACACCTGTGACAGGTAAAAAGTGTTTTCTTTATACAGCACCATCTGTTACACGTAAGAGCAACACATGCTTTACTAAATATGTTATGATTCCATTTCAATGTTTCCAATTGCTTTGATTAATTGAATTTTCACAAATTTCTATTAATTTTCATTTTGATTGAATTATTTTGTGTGACATTGTGCAAGAATTGAGCTGTGTTGTTTACCATACCGTTCATTTCATGAGCGGTATGGTAAACAACACAGCTTAATTCCTATGGTTAATTTATGTTTCAATTTTTTCATTGTTTTTCGTTTGTTTTTTTACCTGTTCTTCATATTTTTCAGTGATGGGAACATTAGATTCTTTGAGAATGCATTGGACGAGGGAGTGGGGAATGGTGGTGACGGACCAGGGGTGAGTAGAGTGGGTAATGGTAGGGAGGATGAGAGGACGATGGAGAGCGGGAAAGTGGGTAGAGAAAGAGGACGGTGGTGAGGGAGTGGGGGATGGTGTGGAGGACGAGGGGACAGGGGACGGGGGAATGGTGTGGAGGACTGGGGGACAAGTGGGTTGTTCAGCGTTGCTGAGCCACAGCAACGTGTGGCCAGGCACAGTATATATATATATATGTCGTACCTAGTAGCCAGAACGCACTTCTCAGCCTACTATGCAAGGCCCGATTTGCCTAATAAGCCAAGTTTTCCTGAATTAATTGTGTTTCGACTACCTAACCTACCTAACCTAACCTAACCTAACTTTTTCGGTTACCTAAACTAACCTAACCTATAAAGATAGGTTAGGTTAGGTTAGGTAGGGTTGGTTAGGTTCGGTCATATATCTACGTTAATTTTAACTCCAATAAAAAAAATTGACCTCATACATAATGAAATGGGTAGCTTTATCATTTCATAAGATAAAAATGTGAGAAAATATATTAATTCATGAAAACTTGGCTTATTAGGCAAATCGGGCCTTGCATAGTAGGCTGAGAAGTGTGTTCTGGCTACTAGGTACGACATATATATATATATATATATTATATAATATATATATATATATATATATATATATATATATATATTTTTTTTTTTTTTTTTTTTTTTTTTTTTTTTTTTTTTAATAGAAGGGGTACCACCTCTGGTGCAAGTGTAGGGACCCATAGCCTCGGAGAAGAAAATAAAGAGTACTCAGAGAAGACCTTGTGGATCCTCACTGAACACTTTGATATTTTCTTCTCCTACCACCCCTATTCTTTTGGTATGTGTGTATATTTATCTAACTTTATTTGAAAATGTCATTACACAAAAATATATATATATATATATATATATATATATATATATATATATATATATATATATATATATATATATATATATATATATGCATATATATATATATACTCAAGTAGCGAGAAAAAGCTAGTGCTCTTCTCAAAAGTAATTCAACTTACACTGGCGATGAAGAAAAATTCTGAGTTGTGGCAATGAATGGCTTACCAGGACTTACCCGCCAGACCGTAAACATTAATATCCCCGGGAATAACACACTTGGCTACGCTGTACAATTGCCTTCAAATGTCAGAGAACATAAAAGTCTCACAGAAAACTGGTTTCATGTTTGTTTCCTCGATGATTGGACCAGCACGTACGTCTTTGCTTTGGTTTAGAAAAACACTTTAGATTTTGAACAGTCTTTGAGGTTCAGTTCGCATGGAAAGTTAAGATCACTCACTGTTCTCTCCGTTGTTTACAGTCTGCAACAACTAATACAGTCTCCTTCAACCTCGTTTCATTTCTTTTTATTTTCAACTTTATTTATTATATTCTGTTGTCTATATATACAATTTGTAGTCCTGGAGATGGATATAATTTCCATGTTCATATATCACATTCATTATAGTACATATATACAGTACGTAGAGTACATATAGTACGTAGAGTATATATAGTACGTACAATGTATATAGTACGTACAGTATATATAGTACACTACCGTCGGCTTTTCATTCAGAAAACTGTTGTCTCTTAGAATTTCTTGCGCATCTGATTGTAGAAATTTTCAGACAAACATATTGCCGAGGAATATAAAGTTTATTAATGTTATATTTGGTCAGATTGTGATAACAACAGAAAACTTAGCGTCCGGCGCCAGCTGCCGAGTCTCCATTACACCCTACTGAAAGCTCACAACTGTAGGTCCCGGGTGCCATCCCCGGGCGGGGAAGAGACTCTAGAGTTGCTACTCTCAGGACGCTCACCTCAGGGAACAACTGCTATCATTACCGCCCGTTATACACTTCATATAATAATTTTATATTCAGCCCCTTACACCAAAGCAAATCATTCTGTACTCACAGAATTCACAACAACGTGATATATCATATGAACAAATCAACAAGGGCCGTGATGAGGGTTCGAACCTACGCACAGGGTTTTCCCGGATGCGCCGTAGATAACTGTACCACTACATGGTAAAAAGAATTGCAAAAGTGCTACTGCCTTCACGAGGATCCCGAAGCTTCTCCGAAGCCCAATCGGGGTTTCATTAATTTCCCCTCCATGCACCCGGGCTCTGTCAACCACATGTTCTACATCTTCTTACTTCAGTAAACACACAGAAATCACAATAACAATAACTAACTCCCTTAAGTGGGGCAAAGTGCACAGGAGTTAGCTTTGATAATTAATCTTGTCAATGATATGTGGCAGTGTTGTATATGAGTCATCACAGCTCAGCAACCCTGCTCGCAGGAAGGCTGTGTAGCACCGTCAAATGTGCGCAATTATCAGAGGGTTCTAAATATCACTAAGGATCAATACAAGAACAGAAACACATAAAGCGAATGATATCAAACGTATCCAATTCACCAAGAATTCTATCGAGGGACAAGTGACCGCGAGGGACGGTCAGAAAGCAAGACACATGCTCGTCCTGGAAGTCAAGACACTCAACAAGGACATGACCGACCGTAAGAGAGACAATGAAATTTGGACAATAAAGAGCAGGGCGGCGCTCCATTAAGTGACCGTCAGTTAAGTGTGTATGGCCAATACGCAACCTCGCCAGAGCCGTTCATCGATAGATACAGCGATAGCAGGCGGCTTGATATCTGTGAGGCACTACACATTAAGAAGTCAACACCAGCAATCAACAGCCAATGAATACACAACTATATTCTAGCCACATCAAGACTCCGCTCCAATATAGAAGAATCAAGAAATATCGGCCAATAGGTCCTCTGCAGTTACTTCCAATCTTCCCTTTAGCTTATACCCCATTTTTTCTTGTTCTGGCTTGTGTTGAAAGTTTGTTTTCACCTCATCCAAAACTATTGTAACATATCACCTCACCGAAATGCAGGTATAAAATGAAAGCTGTTTAAACTCTGTTTAGTGTTAGTTGTGTGTGTGTAACCTAAAGTCTTTGAAAATGTAATAAGTTATTACGAAACGCCTTCTAGCGTGGCGTCAGACTAGAAATAAAAATGAATTTTGGAGAACTGATTTTCAATTACCATCGACAGTGAAAAGAAACATAAGAAATATAGAGAAAATTCGTGTTAGAATTATTAATCTTACTTTTTCGGTCATATTTAATATATATATATATATATATATATATATATATATATATATATATATATATATATATATATATATATATATATATATATATATACTAGCAGTACCCAGCCACTGCAACCTTCCCTGTCCCCCAGTCCTCCCCACCATCCCCCACTCCCCCGTCTCCTCGGCCTCCCCACCATCCCCCACTCCCCCGTCCGATGCCTTCCCAAATGGTCTGATGTTCCCATCACTGAAATATAAGATAACCGATTAAAAATGAAATGAAAATATGAATAAATAAAAAAATAAACTATACTCACGAAATGAACGGGATGGTAAACAACACAGCTCAATTCCAACACAATTCACACAAAATAATTAAATCAAAATGAAAATAAATCAAAATGAAAATTCAATTTATCAATACAATCATAAATATTGAATGCAATTTTAACATATTTAGTACAGCATTTGTGTGTTTCTCTTACATGTAACAGATGGCGTTATTTTTTCAAGAAAAGCATAGTTTTACCTGTCACAGGTGTAACAGCTATACATATTCTTACGAAATGAACCGTATGGTAAACAACACAGCTCAATTCCAACACAATGTCACACAAAATAATAAAATAAAAAATAAAATATATCGAAATGTATGAAAATAAAATTTATCAATGCAATCGGAAACACTGAAATGGAATTCGTGACATATTTAGTATAGTGCATGTTGCTATTATGTGAAACAGACGGCCCTGTTTTTCAAAAACGCATGTTTTTACCTGTCACAGGGGTGGCATCTATATTGTAGGTACATAACAAGACGCGCCTATTCGAATGCAACGTTGTGTCAAAATTTCAAAGCAATCGGTGAAAAACTTTCGGAGATTACAGCGTGTGTTGCCCTTCCGTCCAACAGATGGTGCTGTTTAAAAAAAAACATGTTTTCCTCTCACAGGTGAGGCATGTATATACTAGATATATAAAAAGACGCGCCAATTTGAATGTAACATTGTGTCAAAATTTCAAAGGAATAGGTAAAGAGGTTTCGAAGATTTCCCTCACATGAAAAACACAGTTTTTCAGGAAAACATGTTTGTTTTACCGTCACAAACGTGACATCTATATAATATTTATATACAAACCTGCTCGGATGCAAATAGAACGTTGTGTGAAAATTTCAAAGCAATCGGTGAAGAACTTTCAGAGGTTAGCGGTTATGCACAAACGAACATTTCCATTTTTATTTATATATATATATATTTATATATATAATTTTCAGAGGTGGCCTAATATATGTGAGAAAGCTCTCAGGGAAGACGTTCAGAACGTGACGCAAGGAGAACCGGTTGGTATGTGAAGTCGGTCCAGGTTTAATGTCTCCAGAGGTAAGTCCTTCCCACTTCCTTGTGAGGATTATCTTGTAGCATTATCTTGCCCACACACCTGACTACTGAGGAGAGTGGTTATCTCCTCGGGTAAGCGCTGGTGTTTTTGCTGGACGGATTCCAATTAAGAAATCGGAGTCCCTCCAGTAATTAAGAAATTATGGCTAAGTCAACAGTAATTTTTTCTCTGGTTCTCATCCGTTCCCACAAATAAACGGTAAAAGTTTATTGTTGCCAAAGACAAAACTTAACTGATAGCTGTTTCATAAAGGTACCAAATATATTGTCCTAACATATGAAAACTTACATACAACATATCAACTTACGTATTTAAAGTGAACAATTTATTAAAGTTTCTCCTTCACAAAAAATATCGAAAATGTTGTAACCATATGTGCTAGAAAATTAATATCTGGTTTGTGTCGAGTTTCACATTCCGTTGATTCTGAAGGCTGGGTTAAACTCACAACTCTCAACTTGCCTCTCTTCCGTCCATTCTTTAGTTGCTTGACAAAATTCAAGACAAGGATGCACATCAAGTTAGAAGCAAATTGAATGTATTTGACTCAGTCTCGTACAACGTGACTCTCCAACACACAATGTGTGTGATCTGTGCGTACTCTACAAAGTTAACAATGGTATCTTATATATCATTGTTAACTTTGAGAGGCCAAGTACGGCATATTCCGTACTTGGCTTCTCTACAAGTCCCTCCCTCAAGAACCAGTTATCAAATAACAGGTGCTATATGTGACTGGTAGTAAGATGACCACTTCGTAAGCTTGGAACAATTTCCAGGTTGTAACTAACCGAAATACGCCAAAGTATAGATGACAGTTTGGTACCCGACTGTCGACCATATCCTACTTGTACTTCAAGATATCAAAAACCATTAAATATGTTGATAACAGTTGACAATAGCATTCTGTGCAATAATTATGATTCCGCCATTTCTTCAGATTAAGGTTATTAAATGTGACAAATTCTAATAATATAAATGCACAATAACATTTATATATATTATTAGATTATTATTTTAACAAATTAAAAACAGTTGACATATGACTGCTTCTGTAAACAAATTACGTTTTCATAAATGAAACGCAATTATATCTTATATTGAATTTGCATATATTGAATCAGAATAATATTAATTACCTGCCAATTTCCTCTCCTTTCATTAAATCTTCTAAATGAATGATGACAGGCGAATTGTCTTTGTTGGATAATTATACCTAATACCTGTCCAATTATTATTATTATTATTATTATTATTATTATTATTATTATTATTCTTATTATTATTATTATTATTATTATTATTTGAACAAATCCACAAGGGCCTTGATGGGGGTTCGACCCATTGCACTGGGTGTTCCCAGACGAGCACTGTACCATGACATGGTTAAAATAATAGCAACCTGGAGTTCTATTGCACTCATGAGCATCCCGAGGCTTCCTCTGAAGCCTAGCCGGGGATTCACACAATTCCCTTCATGCACTCGGGCTCCGTCAACCAAATAGTCTACCGTCTACACTATTTGGTCTAGTCTCTCTAGGGGCGTCGACCTCTCACTATACTTCAGTACACACAGTTATCACAATAACGTGATATACCAAATGTGAATTTGGTATATCACGTTATTGTGATTTCTGTGTTTATTATAATCTTTATTATTAGATTTACTCTCTCTTTACTTTTGGTTCTTACAAACTTTACCTGAACTATTCTGTATATCATTATGTGTAAAATGCTTTGTTCCTCTTCGTGTAGCTTAGTTTTAATACTTTAAATCTTACAAATTATATTTTGTGCCAGGTTTGATAATTATGTACATGAACACCAAACAACAGAACTGCAATGCAAAAATATTGGGATAAAACAATTGTGCTTTAAGCATTACACAAACTGTAGTGGATTATAACCCTTACAATGAGACTAAATATCCTAATCATGGAGGCTTTCAACCGCCCGGAAACTGAATGAAAAAGTGAAAATCCCTCGGAAATAATGAGGTCTGGATTAAACTTAGTCAACAGATTAATACATTGAAACACTTAGCAGGTCAAAAGAAAGCCGGCCATAGGACATGTACGGGGGAGGGGTCAACTATATGTTTTATTGTGTTGTAAAAATAAAATAGGACATTAGGTGGGAAATGGATGAGAATAAAATGTTAGTATGTAGCCAGGACTGTTATAATAATAATAATAATAATAATAATAATAATAATAATAATAATAATAATAATAATAATAAAAATAAGTAAAATAATAATAATAATAATAATAATAATAATAATAATAATAATAATAATAATAATAATAATAAAAATAAGTAAAATAATAATAATAATAATAATAATAATAATAATAATAATAATAATAATAATAATAATAATAATAATAATAATAATTCATTGTGTCGGGGACAGGTAGCCAGAGTGTATTCATACACGTTAGGCTTATATCGAGGCCTGCCCCAATGTCAAATTACTGACCCCGCCCACGATGGAATCCCACACCAAGCTGACTAACTACTGAGTACCTACTTACTCCAAGGTGGACAGGTGCATTAGGAGAGGAAATGTGCCCAGCCATTTTTGTCCTGCCCGGGATTCGAACCCGGAATTTTCGCTTGTGCGTCAAGAACGAACCCAACTGGTACTTCAGGGTCCCACTTATAAATTGATGATCAATTCTCAGAGGCTTTGACCAGATTTGCTGGACCAAAGGTGCTGGGGAATTGAGGCCTCTGATAATCATTATAAATTATCTGATACATGACAAGACAAGAATGATCATTGTGATGATTAACTACTTTGTCTGTGTTTACCTGTGAAGACCTTCCCTGACACCCTTACCTGTGAAGACCTTCCCAGACACCCTTACCTGTGAAGACCTTCCCTGACACCCTTACCTGTGAAGACCTTCCCAGACACCCTTACCTGTGAAGACCTTCCCTGACTCCCTTACCTGTGAAGACCTTCCCTGGCTCCCTTACCTGTGAAGACCTTCCCAGACACCCTTACATGTGAAGACCTTCCCTGACACCCTTACCTGTGAAGACCTTCCCTGACTCCCTTACCTGAGAAGACCTTCCCTGACTCCCTTACCTGTGAAGACCTTCCCTGACTCCCTTACCTGTGAAGACCTTCCCTGACACCCTTACCTGTGAAGACCTTCCCTGACTCCCTTACCTGTGAAGACCTTCCCTGACTCCCTTACCTGTGAAGACCTTCCCTGACACCCTTACCTGTGAAGACCTTCCCTGGCTCCCTTACCAGTGAAGACCTTCCCTGACACCCTTACCTGTGAAGACCTTCCCTGACTCCCTTACCTGTGAAGACCTTCCCTGGCTCCCTTACCTGTGAAGACCTTCCCTGACACCCTTACCTGTGAACACCTTCCCAGACACCCTTACCTGTGAAGACCTTCCCTGACACCCTTACCTGTGAACACCTTCCCTGGCTCCCTTACCTGTGAAGACCTTCCCTGACACCCTTACCTGTGAACACCTTCCCAGACACCCTTACCTGTGAAGACCTTCCCTGACACCCTTACCTGTGAACACCTTCCCAGACACCCTTACCTGTGAAGACCATCCCTGGCACCCTTACCTGTGAAGACCTTCCCAGACACCCTTACCTGTGAACACCTTCCCTGGCTCCCTTACCTGTGAAGACCTTCCAAGACACATCTCCATCTTCAAGAGGGTTGTAAGGGCCTCGTAAATACCTCACACTGGACACTGGCCATAACAACCTACAGTGGTTGTTGAGGTAATTTATCTAGAAACGTACATAAAGTAATCTCTGCTTCATGCTTACAGAGGCTGATGCTGCAGTTTATATATATCTTTGAAGTCATTTCCCAGTTCCATGTAATTTCAGTTATCCAACAAGCTACTAACTATGTCTAGATATAACATGGTCGTTAGTTGATACAAGGTCGTAACTGGCATCTTCCTCTAATTAAGACCGAGTAGAAATTTCAGTCAAATTTGCCGAAAATTTCACTGTTATCACATTTAAGAAAACGTACATATTCCCCCATTGAGCCTAATAGGCCTAACTGACCAAAGTTGTGTTCCAGCGGGGTTCTGACAAAGGTTTCACTAGCCTCCGCTCCTCAATATTGTTGAGTCAAGATAATTATACTCATTAATGCTCATAATAAACATAATACATCATTATATAATGATAATGAATCACAGAATCACGTGTTTTGTGCATATTATTGCATACGTTGTGTATATTATTGCATATACATAAATATTATCTGAAGGCATACATCTTGTATTTTACAAATGTTGCAATGTGTTCGTCTCGAAACACTGTGTTTATGTGCAAGAAAACACAGCAAAACTGTACACACAGATATCACAATAACGTGATATATTAAATTAACAAATCCACAAGGGAAATGATGTAGTTTTGTTCACAGGAAAACTGTTTTTTTTTTAGATATAGTTACTAAAATCATGTCAACATTTCTAGCAATGTCGATAGACACTTACATAATTTTCCGCCACACAGAGCATTATATTTCATGTTATTTGCCATCAACGAAAATGAAATCAATCCAAATATGTATAAGTCAACTTAGAATATTAAAATGTCTGGCTCCCTCTGGCCGGTCTGGCTCCCTCTGGCCGGTCTGGCTCCCCCTGGCTGGTCTGGCTCCCTCTGGCCGTCTGGCTCCCCCTGGCTGGTCTGGCTCCC
>WNGS01159414.1:25868-36959 GCA_020271785.1 Procambarus virginalis
GGGACACAGCCAGGGACACAGCCAGTGACACAGCCAGGGACACAGCCAGTGACACAGCCAGGGACACAGTCAGGGACACAGCCAGGGACACAGCCAGTGACACAGCCAGGGACACAGTCAGGGACACAGCCAGGGACACAGCCAGTGACACAGCCAGGGACACAGCCAGTGACACAGCCAGGGACACAGTCAGGGACACAGTCAGGTACACAGCCAGTGACACAGCCAGTGACACAGCCAGGGACACAGTCAGGGACACAGCCAGGGACACAGCCAGTGACACAGCCAGGGACACAGTCAGGTACACAGCCAGTGACACAGCCAGGGACACAGCCAGGGACACAGCCAGGGACACAGCCAGTGACACAGCCAGGGACACAGCCAGTGACACAGCCAGGGACACAGCCAGGGACACAGCCAGGGACACAGTCAGGGACACAGTCAGGGACACAGCCAGGGACACAGCCAGTGACACAGCCAGGGACACAGTCAGGTACACAGTCAGGGACACAGCCAGTGACACAGCCAGGGACACAGCCAGTGACACAGCCAGGGACACAGCCAGGGACACAGCCAGGGACACAGCCAGGGACACAGTCAGGTACACAGCCAGTAACACAGTCAGGTACACAGTCAGGGACACAGCCAGGGACACAGTCAGGTACACAGCCAGTGACACAGTCAGGTACACAGTCAGGTACACAGTCAGGGACACAGTCAGGTACACAGCCAGGGACACAGTCAGGGACACAGCCAGGTACACAGCCAGGGACACAGTCAGGGACACAGCCAGTGACACAGTCAGGGACACAGCCAGGGACACAGTCAGGTACACAGCCAGGGACACAGTCAGGGACACAGCCAGGTACACAGCCAGGGACACAGTCAGGGACACAGCCAGTGACACAGTCAGGGACACAGCCAGGGACACAGCCAGGTACACAGCCAGGGACACAGTCAGGGACACAGCCAGGGACACAGTCAGGTACACAGTCAGGGACACAGCCAGGTACACAGCCAGGGACACAGTCAGGGACACAGTCAGGTACACATTCAGGGACACAGCCAGGGACACAGTCAGGTACACAGCCAGGGACACAGTCAGGGACACAGCCAGGTACACAGCCAGGGACACAGTCAGGGACACAGCCAGTGACACAGTCAGGGACACAGCCAGGGACACAGTCAGGTACACAGTCAGGGACACAGCCAGGGACACAGTCAGGTACACAGCCAGGGACACAGTCAGGGACACAGCCAGGTACACAGCCAGGGACACAGCCAGGGACACAGTCAGGTACACAGCCAGGGACACAGTCAGGTACACAGCCAGGGACACAGTCAGGGACACAGCCAGGGACACAGTCAGGGACACAGCCAGGTACACAGCCAGGGACACAGCCAGGGACACAGTCAGGTACACAGCCAGGGACACAGTCAGGGACACAGCCAGGGACACAGTCAGGTACACAGCCAGGGACACAGTCAGGTACACAGCCAGGTACACAGCCAGGGACACAGTCAGGGACACAGCCAGGGACACAGTCAGGGACACAGCCAGGGACACAGCCAGTGACACAGCCAGGGACACAGCCAGGTACACAGCCAGGGACACAGTCGGGTACACAACCAGTGACACAGTCAGGTACACAGCCAGGGACACAGTCAGGGACACAGCCAGGGACACAGCCAGGTACACAGCCAGGGACACAGTCAGGTACACAGCCAGGGACACAGTCAGGTACACAGCCAGGGACACAGTCAAGGACACATTCAGGTACACAGCCAGTGACACAGCCAGGTACACAGCCAGGGACACAGTCAGGTACACAGCCAGGTACACAGCCAGGGACACAGCCAGGGACACAGTCAGGGACACAGCCAGGGACACAGGTACACAGCCAGGGACACAGTCAGGTACACAGCCAGGTACACAGCCAGGGACACAGTCAGGTACACAGCCAGGGACACAGTCAGGGACACAGCCAGGGACACAGTCAGGTACACAGCCAGTGACACAGTCAGGTACACAGCCAGGGACACAGTCAGGGACACAGCCAGGGACACAGTCAGGGACACAGCCAGGTACACAGCCAGGGACACAGCCAGGGACACAGCCAGGGACACAGTCAGGGACACAGTCAGGGACACAGCCAGGGACACAGCCAGGGACACAGCCAGTGACACAGCCAAGGACACAGCCAGGGACACAGTCAGTGACACAGCCAGTGACACAGCCAGTGACACAGCCAGTGACACAGCCAGTGACACAGCCAGTGACACAGCCAGGGACACAGCCAGTGACACAGCCAGGGACACAGCCAGGGACACAGCCAGGGACACAGCCAGTGACACAGCCATTGACACAGCCAGGGACACAGCCAGGGACACAGCCAGTGACACAGCCAGGGACACAGCCAGGGACACAGCCAGGGACACAGCCAGTGACACAGCCAGGGACACAGCCAGGGACACAGTCAGGGACACAGCCAGTGACACAGCCAGTGACACAGCCAGGGACACAGCCAGTGACACAGCCAGGGACACAGCCAGGGACACAGCCAGGGACACAGCCAGTGACACAGCCAGTGACACAGCCAGTGACACAGCCAGTGACACAGCCAGTGACACAGCCAGGGACACAGCCAGTGACACAGCCAGTGACACAGCCAGGGACACAGCCAGGGACACAGTCAGGGACACAGCCAATGACACAGTCAGGGACACAGCCAGTGACACAGCCAAGGACACAGCCAGGGACACAGCCAGGGACACAGCCAGGGACACAGTCAGGGACACAGCCAGGGACACAGCCAGGGACACAGCCAGGTACACAGCCAGGGACACAGTCAGGGACACAGCCAGTGACACAGTCAGGGACACAGCCAGGGACACAGTCAGGTACACAGTCAGGGACACAGCCAGGGACACAGTCAGGTACACAGCCAGGGACACAGTCAGGGACACAGCCAGGTACACAGCCAGGGACACAGCCAGGGACACAGTCAGGTACACAGCCAGGGACACAGTCAGGTACACAGCCAGGGACACAGTCAGGGACACAGCCAGGGACACAGTCAGGGACACAGCCAGGTACACAGCCAGGGACACAGCCAGGGACACAGTCAGGTACACAGCCAGGGACACAGTCAGGGACACAGCCAGGGACACAGTCAGGTACACAGCCAGGGACACAGTCAGGTACACAGCCAGGTACACAGCCAGGGACACAGTCAGGGACACAGCCAGGGACACAGTCAGGGACACAGCCAGGGACACAGCCAGTGACACAGCCAGGGACACAGCCAGGTACACAGCCAGGGACACAGTCGGGTACACAACCAGTGACACAGTCAGGTACACAGCCAGGGACACAGTCAGGGACACAGCCAGGGACACAGCCAGGTACACAGCCAGGGACACAGTCAGGTACACAGCCAGGGACACAGTCAGGTACACAGCCAGGGACACAGTCAAGGACACATTCAGGTACACAGCCAGTGACACAGCCAGGTACACAGCCAGGGACACAGTCAGGTACACAGCCAGGTACACAGCCAGGGACACAGCCAGGGACACAGTCAGGGACACAGCCAGGGACACAGGTACACAGCCAGGGACACAGTCAGGTACACAGCCAGGTACACAGCCAGGGACACAGTCAGGTACACAGCCAGGGACACAGTCAGGGACACAGCCAGGGACACAGTCAGGTACACAGCCAGTGACACAGTCAGGTACACAGCCAGGGACACAGTCAGGGACACAGCCAGGGACACAGTCAGGGACACAGCCAGGTACACAGCCAGGGACACAGCCAGGGACACAGCCAGGGACACAGTCAGGGACACAGTCAGGGACACAGTCAGGGACACAGCCAGGGACACAGCCAGGGACACAGCCAGTGACACAGCCAAGGACACAGCCAGGGACACAGCCAGGGACACAGTCAGTGACACAGCCAGTGACACAGCCAGTGACACAGCCAGTGACACAGCCAGTGACACAGCCAGGGACACAGCCAGTGACACAGCCAGGGACACAGCCAGGGACACAGCCAGGGACACAGCCAGTGACACAGCCAGTGACACAGCCAGGGACACAGCCAGGGACACAGCCAGGGACACAGCCAGGGACACAGCCAGGGACACAGCCAGGGACACAGCCAGGGACACAGCCAGGGACACAGTCAGGGACACAGCCAGTGACACAGCCAGTGACACAGCCAGGGACACAGCCAGTGACACAGCCAGGGACACAGCCAGGGACACAGCCAGTGACACAGCCAGTGACACAGCCAGTGACACAGCCAGTGACACAGCCAGTGACACAGCCAGTGACACAGCCAGTGACACAGCCAGGGACACAGCCAGGGACACAGTCAGGGACACAGCCAGTGACACAGTCAGGGACACAGCCAGTGACACAGCCAGGGACACAGCCAGGGACACAGCCAGGGACACAGTCAGGGACACAGCCAGGGACACAGCCAGGGACACAGCCAGGGACACAGCCAGGGACACAGCCAGTGACACAGTCAGGGACACAGCCAGTGACACAGCCAAGGACACAGCCAAGGACACAGTCAGGGACACAGCCAGGGACACAGCCAGGGACACAGCCAGGGACACAGCCAGGGACACAGCCAGGGAGTGTAAAAATATGTCCATAATTTACTAAAAATAATTATCAACTATGTTATTTTAAGCTGCTTTACCTGATAATAATTAATGTGTCTTGCAGGTGGCTTCAGTAGAGACGGTTGGGCAGTAGCAGAGGTGATGATGGGCGGGTCTGGGGAGATGGGGGCGTGGCTAGGCCAGTGTTGTGACCCCGCCCACCCACACGCCCTGCCACGCCCACCCCACACGCCCCTTCTGCTGCTCCTCCACGCCCATGCTCTCCACGCCTCCCCGCCCCTCCGCCACGCCCTCAAGGTAGGCCTATGCTGTGTGTGTGTGTGTGTGTGTGTGTGTGTGTGTGTGTGTGTACTCACCTAGTTGTGCTTGCGGGGGTTGAGCTCTGGCTCTTTGGTATCACCTCTCAACCGTCAATCAACAGGTGTACAGGTTCCTGAGCCTATTGGGCTCTATCATATCTACATTATAAACTGTGTATGGAGTCAGCCTCCACCACATTACTGCCTAATGCATTCCACCTGTTAACTACTATGACACTGAAAAAGTTCCTTCTAACGTCTCTGTGGCTCATGTGGGTACTCAGTTTCCACCTGTGTCCCCTTGTTCGTGTCCCCCCAGTGTTGAATAGTTTATCCTTGTCTACCCGGTCGATTCCTCTGAGGATTTTGTAGGTTGTGATCATATCTCCCCTTACTCTTCTGTCTTCCAGTGTCGTAAGGTGCATTTCCCGCAGCCTTTCCTCGTAACTCATGCCTCTTAGTTCTGGGACTAGTCTAGTGGCATACCTTTGGACTTTTTCCAGCTTCGTCTTGTGCTTGACAAGGTACGGGCTCCATGCTGGGGCCGCATACTCCAGGATTGGTCTTACATATGTGGTGTACAAGATTCTGAATGATTCCTTACACAGGTTCCTGAACGCTGTTCTGATGTTAGCCAGCCTCGCATATGCCGCAGACGTTATTCTCTTTATGTGGGCTTCAGGAGACAGGTTTGGTGTGATATCAACTCCTAGATCTTTCTCTCTGTCCGTTTCATTAAGTACTTCATCCCCTATTCTGTATCCTGTGTCTGGCCTCCTGTTTCCACTGCCTAGTTTCATTACTTTGCATTTACTCGGGTTGAACTTCATCAGCCATTTGTTGGACCATTCACTCAGTCTATCTAGGTCATCTTGTAGCCTCCTACTATCGTCCTCAGTTTCAATCCTCCTCATAATTTTTGCATCATCGGCAAACATTGAGAGGAACGATTCTATACCCTCTGGGAGATCATTTACATATATCAGAAACAGTACAGGTCCAAGGACTGACCCCTGCGGGACTCCACTCGTAACGTATCGCCAATCTGAGACCTCACCCCTCACACTGACTCCTTGTCTCCTGTTGCTTAGGTACTCCTGTATCCAACGGAGTACCTTCCCTTTCACTCCAGCCTGCATCTCCAGCTTTTTCACTAGCCTCTTGTGTGGCACTGTATCAAAGGCTTTCTGACAATCCAAAAATATGCAGTCTGCCCACCCTTCTCTCTCTTGCCTTATTTTTGTTGCCTGGTCGTAGAATTCAAGTAACCCTGTGAGGCAGGATCTGCCATCCCTGAACCCATGTTGATGCTGTGTTACAAAGTTCCTTCGCTCCAGATGCTCCACTAGCTTTCTTCGCACAATCTTCTCCATCAGCTTGCATGGTATGCAGGTTAGGGACACTGGCCTGTAGTTCAGTGCCTCCTGTCTATCCCCTTTCTTGTATATCGGGACTACGTTAGCTGCTTTCCAAATATCTGGCAGTTCCCCTGTTGCCAGTGATTTGTTATACACTATGGAGAGTGGTAGGCACAGTTCTCTTGCTCCTTCCTTTAGTACCCATGGGGAGATTCCATCTGGGCCTATAGCCTTTGTCACATCCAGCTCTAGTAAACACTTCCTTACTTCCCCGCTGGTAATCTCAAACTCTTCCAGTGGTTCCTGGTTAGCTATTCCCTCTCTTACCTCTGGAATTTCTCCTTGCTCTAAGGTGAAGACCTCCTGGAATTTCTTATTCAGTTCCTCACACACTTCCTTGTCATTGTAGTGAATCCTTCCGCCCCTATCCTTAATTTCATAACCTGTTCCTTTACTGTTGTTTTTCTCCTGGTGTGGCTATGCAGCAATTTAGGCTGAGTCTTTGCCTTGCTTGCGATGTCATTTTCGTATTGTCTTTCTGCCTCTCTTCTCATCCTGACATATTCATTCCTGGCGTTCTGGTNCCCACCACTTGTGGACGGTCGGGGATTGAACAGCGACCTGCATGACGCGAGGCCGTCGCTCTACCGTCCACCCCAAGTGGTGGCCATACTGAGGAGGGAATTAAGGAAGTTCTAACACTCCGTGGTGAGTGTGCAAGAGAAGGTTACACCAGGGTGTGGAGTACAGGGTGTGGAGTACAGGGTGGAGTACAGGGTGTGGAGTACAGGGTGTGGAGTACAGGGTGTGGAGTACAGGGTGTGGAGTACAGGGTGTGGAGTACAGGGTGTGGTGTACAGGGTGTGGAGTACAGGGTGTGGAGTACAGGGTGTGGTGTACAGGGTGTGGAGTACAGGGTGTGGAGTACAGGGTGTGGAGTACAGGGTGTGGGGTACAGGGTGTGGAGTACAGGGTGTGGGGTACAGGGTGTGGGTACAGGGTGTGGGGTACAGGGTGTGGAGTACAGGTGTGGAGTACAGGTGTGGTGTACAGGGTGTGGGTACAGGGTGTGGAGTACAGGGTGTGGAGTACAGGGTGTGGAGTACAGGGTGTGGAGTACAGGGTGTGGGGTACAGGGTGTGGAGTACAGGGTGTGGAGTACAGGGTGTGGAGTACAGGGTGTGGAGTACAGGGTGTGGAGTACAGGGTGTGGAGTACAGGGTGTGGAGTACAGGGTGTGGGTACAGGGTGTGGAGTACAGGGTGTGGAGTACAGGGTGTGGAGTACAGGGTGTGGGTACAGGGTGTGGAGTACAGGGTGTGGAGTACAGGGTGTGGAGTACAGGGTGTGGAGTACAGGGTGTGGAGTACAGGGTGTGGGGTACAGGGTGTGGAGTACAGGGTGTGGGGTACAGGGTGTGGAGTACAGGGTGTGGAGTACAGGGTGTGGAGTACAGGGTGTGGAGTACAGGGTGTGGGGTACAGGGTGTGGAGTACAGGGTGTGGAGTACAGGGTGTGGAGTACAGGGTGTGGAGTACAGGGTGTGGAGTACAGGGTGTGGTGTACAGGGTGTGGAGTACAGGGTGTGGAGTACAGGGTGTGGAGTACAGGGTGTGGTGTACAGGGTGTGGAGTACAGGGTGTGGAGTACAGGGTGTGGAGTACAGGGTGTGGAGTACAGGGTGTGGGGTACAGGGTGTGGAGTACAGGGTGTGGGGTACAGGGTGTGAGTACAGGGTGTGGAGTACAGGGTGTGGTGTACAGGGTGTGGTGTACAGGGTGTGGAGTACAGGGTGTGAGTACAGGGTGTGGAGTACAGGGTGTGGAGTACAGGGTGTGGAGTACAGGGTGTGGAGTACAGGGTGTGGAGTACAGGGTGTGGGGTACAGGGTGTGGAGTACAGGGTGTGGAGTACAGGGTGTGGAGTCCAGGGTGTGGAGTCCAGGGTGTGGAGTACAGGGTGTGGTGTACAGGGTGTGGAGTACAAGGTGTGGTGTACAGGGTGTGGTGTACAGGGTGTGGAGTACAGGGTGTGGAGTACAGGGTGTGGAGTACAGGGTGTGGTGTACAGGGTGTGGTGTACAGGGTGTGGTGTACAGGGTGTGGTGTACAGGGTGTGGAGTACAGGGTGTGGAGTACAGGGTGTGGAGTACAGGGTGTGGAGTACAGGGTGTGGAGTACAGGGTGTGGAGTACAGGGTGTGGTGTACAGGGTGTGGAGTACAGGGTGTGGAGTACAGGGTGTGGAGTACAGGGTGTGGAGTACAGGGGTGGTGTACAGGGTGTGGTGTTCAGGGTGTGGGGTACAGGGTGTGGAGTACAGGGTGTGGAGTACAGGGTGTGGAGTACAGGGTGTGGAGTACAGGGTGTGGAGTACAGGGTGTGGTGTACAGGGTGTGGAGTACAGGGTGTGGAGTACAGGGTGTGGAGTACAGGGTGTGGAGTACAGGGTGTGGAGTACAGGGTGTGGAGTACAGGGTGTGGAGTACAGGGTGTGGGGTACAGGGTGTGGAGTACAGGGTGTGGAGTACAGGGTGTGGAGTACAGGGTGTGGAGTACAGGGTGTGGAGTACAGGGTGTGGTGTACAGGGTGTGGAGTACAGGGTGTGGAGTACAGGGTGTGGTGTACAGGGTGTGGTGTACAGGGTGTGGTGTACAGGGTGTGGTGTACAGGGTGTGGAGTCCAGGGTGTGGGGTACAGGGTGTGGAGTACAGGGTGTGGGGTACAGGGTGTGGAGTACAGGGTGTGGAGTCCAGGGTGTGGAGTACAGGGTGTGGAGTACAGGGTGTGGGGTACAGGGTGTGGAGTACAGGGTGTGGAGTAGAGGAAGTCACACTGTAGGGTGGCAGTAAGGGTGTGGCAGGAGTGACCCTGGCTGGACCGTCAGCCTGGCGCCAGTATTGTGATCTTGTACACAATAATCCACCTCAGTCCCCCCTTCCACCACCACCTCCACAACCACTACCCGCGGGGATGCACACTACATGGCACGTCCCACACAGGACGGTATTTACACGGATTTCAAAAACATCTAATCTTTCCTACCTTACTAGGTAGGTAAGGTAGGCGTCTGGTGACAGTATTAAGGCTAATTGACTGAGCCATACAACGCAACGCCTAACAGCCTGGCTGATCAAATAGAGACCGTGGCTCAGAGACAGGGCCACGGGGATATTAATCCTCGGAACCAGCTGAAAATAACCCCAAGGAAAGTAGCCCTAACAGGTAGAAATAGCCCAACCGGCTCTGTCCCTGTGAGATTTGTTGCATAAATTAAGAGTTCAAATCCATGGCAGTGTTGATCCAGTGAGCCTGTTGTGTTTGTTCTCTTGCTGGTGTGAGGTTGACCCACTCGCCTATTGTGGGCGTGGGCGTGTGCTGGCAGTATCGTGAGGACAGTGTAGGGAGGAGAGTGGTGATAGTGAAGGCTTGCACGTGACTCATGTTCAGTAGGGGAATGTTATAGGATAGTCGGGGTCGGCCCAAGTGACACTATGAAGAAATAGTGGCAGTTGTGCAGACCCCCAGGCGGGTTGTATCGTGTCTGAAATATTTGCTGCTTCCCCCGTAGAGTTTTTCTACCCGACCTTGTCATCCGTCCTTGTCACCCGACTTTGTCACCCGACCTTGTCATCCGTCCTTGTCACCCGACTTTGTCACCCGACCTTGTCATCCGTCCTTGTCACCCGACTTTGTCACCCGACCTTGTCATCCGTCCTTGTCACCCGACTTTGTCACCCGTCCTTGTCACCCGACCTTGTCACCCGTCCTTGTCACCCGTCCTTGTCACCCGTCCTTGTCACCCGACCTTGTCACCCGGCCTTGTCACCTGGCCTTGTCACCCGTCCTTGTCACCCGACTTTGTCACCCGACCTTGTCACCCGTCCTTGTCACCCGTCCTTGTCACCCGACTTTGTCACCCGTCCTTGTCACCCGTCCTTGTCACCCAGCCTTGTCACCCGACCTTGTCACCCGTCCTTGTCACCCGTCCTTGTCACCCGACCTTGTCACCCGTCCTTGTCACCCGTCCTTGTCACCCGACCTTGTCACCCGTCCTTGTCACCCGGCCTTGTCACCCGTCCTTGTCACCCGTCCTTGTCACCCGACCTTGTCACCCGTCCTTGTCACCCGACCTTGTCACCCGTCCTTGTCACCCGTCCTTGTCACCCGTCCTTGTCACCCGACCTTGTCACCCGACCTTGTCACCCGACCTTGTCACCCAGCCTTGTCACCCGACCTTGTCACCCAGCCTTGTCACCCGACCTTGTCACCCGTCCTTGTCACCCGACTTTGTCACCCGACCTTGTCACCCGTCCTTGTCACCCAGCCTTGTCACCCGACTTTGTCACCCGACCTTGTCACCCAGCCTTGTCACCCGACTTTGTCACCCAGCCTTGTCACCCGGCCTTGTCACCCGTCCTTGTCACCCGACCTTGTCACCCAGCCTTGTCACCCGGCCTTGTCACCCGGCCTTGTCACCCGACCTTGTCACCCAGCCTTGTCACCCGGCCTTGTCACCTGGCCTTGTCACCCGACCTTGTCACCCGACCTTGTCACCCGTCCTTGTCACCCGTCCTTGTCACCCGACTTTTCACCCGTCCTTGTCACCCGACCTTGTCACCCAGCCTTGTCACCCGTCCTTGTCACCCGACCTTGTCACCCAGCCTTGTCACCCGTCCTTGTCACCCGACCTTGTCACCCAGCCTTGTCACCCGTCCTTGTCACCCGACCTTGTCACCCAGCCTTGTCACCCGTCCTTGTCACCCGACCTTGTCACCCAGCCTTGTCACCCGTC
>WNGS01159416.1:0-15338 GCA_020271785.1 Procambarus virginalis
CCCACCAGCATGGGGACCCCACCAGCATGGGGACCCCACCAGCATGGGGACCCCCCACCAGCATGGGGACCCCACCAGCATGGGGGCCCCCACCAGCATGGGGACCCCACCAGCATGGGGGACCCCACCAGCATGGGGACCCCCACCAGCATGGGGACCCCCACCAGCATGGGGACCCCCCACCAGCATGGGGACCCCACCAGCATGGGGACCCCACCAGCATGGGGGACCCCCACCAGCATGGGGGACCCCACCAGCATGGGGGACCCACCAGCATGGGGACCCCACCAGCATGGGGACCCCCACCAGCATGGGGACCCCCACCAGCATGGGGACCCCCCCAGCATGGGGACCCCAAGCATGGGGGCCCCACCAGCATGGGGGACCCCCACCAGCATGGGGGACCCCCACCAGCATGGGGACCCCACCAGCATGGGGGCCCCCCCCAGCATGGGGGACCCCACCAGCATGGGGGGACCCACCAGCATGGGGACCCCACCAGCATGGGGACCCACTAGCATGGGGACCCCACTAGCATGGGGGCCCCACTAGCATGGGGGACCCACTAGCATGGGGGACCCCACTAGCATGGGGGACCCCACTAGCAGGGGGACCCCACCAGCATGGTGACCCCACCAGCATGGGGGACCCCACTAGCATGGGGGACCCCACTAGCATGGGGCCCCACTAGCATGGGGGACCCCACTAGCATGGGGGACCCACAGCATGGGGACCCCCCACTGCATGGGGGACCCCACCAGCATGGGGGACCCACACTAGCATGGGGGCCCCCACAACATGGGGACCCACTAGCATGGGGGCCCCACTAGCATGGGGACCCCACTAGCATGGGGGACCCCACTAGCATGGGGACCCCACTAGCATGGGGGACCCCACCAGCATGGGGGACCCCACTAGCATGGGGGCCCCCACCAACATGGGGACCCCACCAGCATGGGGACCCCACTAGCATGGGGCCCCACCAGCATGGGGACCCCACTAGCATGGGGACCCCACTAGCATGGGGGCCCCACTAGCATGGGGGCCCCCACCACATGGGGACCCCACAGCATGGGGACCCAACTAGCATGGGGACCCCACTAGCATGGGGACCCCACTAGCATGGGGGACCCCACTAGCGGGGGCCCCACTAGCATGGGGGACCCCCTAGCATGGGGGACCCCACTAGCATGGGGCCCCCCACCAAATGGGGACCCCACTAGCATGGGGGCCCCCCACAACATGGGGACCCCACTAGCATGGGGGCCCCCACCAACATGGGGACCCCACTAGCATGGGGACCCCCTAGCATGGGGACCCCACTAGCATGGGGGCCCCACTAGCATGGGGGACCCCACTAGCATGGGGGACCCCACTAGCATGGGGGCCCCCACCAACATGGGGACCCCACCAGCATGGGGACCCCACTAGCATGGGGGACCCACCAGCATGGGGACCCACCAGCATGGGGCCCCCCACCAGCATGGGGGCCCCCACCAGCATGGGGACCCCACCAGCATGGGGCCCCCACCAGCATGGTGACCCACTAGCATGGGGGCCCCCACCAACATGGGGGACCCCACTAGCCATGGGGGCCCCACTAGCATGGGGACCCCACTAGCATGGGGGACCCCACTAGCATGGGGACCCCACTAGCATGGGGACCCACTAGCATGGGGGACCCCCACTAGCATGGGGGACCCCACCAGCATGGGGACCCCACTAGCATGGGGACCCCACTAGCATGGGGGCCCCCACTAGCATGGGGGCCCACCAACATGGGGACCCCACCAGCATGGGGACCCACTAGCATGGGGGACCCACCAGCATGGGGGACCCACCAGCATGGGGCCCCCACCAGCATGGGGGCCCCCACCAGCATGGGGCCCCCCACCAGCATGGGGGCCCCACCAGCATGGGGACCCCACTAGCATGGGGGCCCCACCAACATGGGGACCCCACCAGCATGGGGGACCCCACCAGCATGGGGGCCCCCCACCAGCATGGGGCCCACCAGCATGGGGACCCCACCAGCATGGGGGCCCCACTAGCATGGGGACCCCCCACCAGCATGGAGGCCCCACCAGCATGGGGAACCCCACCAGCATGGGGACCCCCACCAGCATGGGGACCCCACCAGCATGGGGACCCCCACCAGCATGGGGGGACCCACCAGCATGGTGACCCCACCAGCATGGGGACCCCACTAGCATGGGGGCCCACTAGCATGGGGGCCCCCACCAACATGGGGACCCCACCAGCATGGGGACCCCACCAGCATGGGGGACCCACCAGCATGGGGCCCCCCACCAGCATGGGGGCCCCCACCAGCATGGGGACCCCACCAGCATGGGGGCCCCCACCAGCATGGGGGCCCCCCACCAGCATGGGGGACCCCACCCAGCATGGGGACCCCACCAGCATGGGGGCCCCACCAGCATGGGGGACCCCACCAGCATGGGGACCCCCCACCAGCATGGGGGACCCCACCAGCATGGGGGACCCACCAGCATGGGGACCCCACCAGCATGGGGGACCCCACCAGCATAGGGCCCCCCACCAGCATGGGGGACCCACCAGCATGGGGCCCCCACCAGCATGGGGGACCCACCAGCATGGGGGACCCCACCAGCATGGGGGAACCCACCAGCAGGGGGCCCACCAGCATGGGGGACCCCACCAGCATGGGGGACCCCACCAGCATGGGGACCCCACCAGCATGGGGACCCACCAGCATGGGGACCCCACCAGCATGGGGACCCACCAGCATGGGGGCACCCAGCATGGGGGCCCCACCAGCATGGGGGACCCACCAGCTGGGGGACCCCCACCAGCATGGGGACCCCACCAGCATGGGGGACCCCACCAGCATGGGGACCCACCAGCATGGGGACCCCACCAGCATGGGGGACCCACCAGCATGGCGGCCCCTGCAGCATGGGGGACCCACCAGCATGGCGGCCCCACCAGCATGGGGACCCACCAGCATGGGGGACCCCACCAGATAGGTCATGTTCATTATGGTAGCAGAATGTTTAAATATTTGGTCTTGTTGCAAGCACATGTATATAATAAACCCTACATTCTGGTGTGGGATTAAATACTAAATATTTAAGATATACATTTACAAGGTGAATAACCCATTCACAGCAGAAATGAAGCGTAATGTTCTGAGTGGAGCACAGCTGGGCAAGAGCTGTAGAGGAGGAGGAGAAAATTGGAAAACTTCCAAAATTAACATTGTTGCACAACACGCGTGCAACGACAGCCACTCAAACCATTCCTTCAGATATGCCATCCACTCCTGCAATGTCAGCCACTAGTACTGTTCCTTCAGATATGCCATCCACTCCTGCAATGTCAGCCACTAGTACTGTTCCTTCAGATATAGCATCCACTCCTGCAATGTCAGCACTAGTACTGTTCCTTCAGATATAGCATCCACTCCTGCAATGTCAGCCACTAGTACTGTTCCTTCAGATATAGCATCCACTCCTGCAATGTCAGCCACTAGTACTGTTCCTTCAGATATAGCATCCACTCCAGCAATGTCAGCCACTAGTACTGTTCCTTCAGATATAGCATCCACTCCAGTAATGTCAGCCACTAGTACTGTTCCTTCAGATATAGCATCCACTCCTGCAATGTCAGCCACTAGTACTGTTCCTTCAGATATAGCATCCACTCCAGTAATGTCAGCCACTAGTACTGTTCCTTCAGATATAGCATCCACTCCAGCAATGTCAGCCACTTGTACTGTTCCTTCAGATATAGCATCCACTCCAGCAATGTCAGCCACTAGTACTGTTCCTTCAGATATAGCATCCACTCCTGCAATGTCAGCCACTAGTACTGTTCCTTCAGATATAGCATCCACTCCTGCAATGTCAGCCACTAGTACTGTTCCTTCAGATATAGCATCCACTCCTGCAATGTCAGCCACTAGTACTGTTCCTTCAGATATAGCATCCACTCCTGCAATGTCAGCCACTAGTACTGTTCCTTCAGATATAGCATCCACTCCAGTAATGTCAGCCACTAGTACTGTTCCTTCAGATATAGCATCCACTCCTGCAATGTCAGCCACTAGTACTGTTCCTTCAGATATAGCATCCACTCCAGCAATGTTAGCCACTAGTACTGTTCCTTCAGATATAGCATCCACTCCAGCAATGTCAGCCACTAGTACTGTTCCTTCAGATATAGCATCCACTCCAGCAATGTTGCAACCGCTCTCGCACAAGACAGTACATATATGACTTATTGCTTATAGTCATATTTGACTTAAGTATATATGTGGTATATACCAAGTTACATTTTGTTTTCAAGGTATAAACTCCTAAGAATTTGCTATACACCAGTTTTAATATTAAGAATTTCTTTTTCAGTTTTTATTAAAGAATAGAGACTTTATACAAAATTTGACAATATCCCAAGTTACTTTACAATTTATTTAAATATTGTAGTTTTGTTTTATTATTTTCATAAAGCTATAATGCCAATATAGGTATAGGTTAAGTACTAATTGTAATTAAGAAGCAATAAGACGCTTATCTTAACATACTAAGAAGGTTAGGTTAGGTCGGTGTTTTCTATTCAGCTTTTCAAGGTAAACTCAAATATTCACAATAAATTAGTATGTCGCATATACACTTATTAATAAGCAAAATATTGACTATAAGCAAGTGCAAGAACGGGTTGCAATGTCAGCCACAAGTACTGTTCCTTCAGATATAGCATCCACATCAACGTCCATTCCTGGTACTAATCATCCAATTTCAGCAGACATACAATTATTGCGTATTGCTGCTGCTGGTGACATTTTAAAAGAGGAAATACCCAAATCTGTAACAGTAAAGGAGTCTGCACTCCAAGAGACAGATCCGGGGCTATGGAGCATTAATGATACTAACACAATAAATAAATGGATTCGTAGTGGGCCGTCATCATGTCAATCATATTAGCAACCCTTCACACTCACGCAGAGGGAATACAACAGCTAGAGTAGAGAATATGAAGGTGAGGTATTTATCAAATAATGTGTTCAAACGTGAACAGCAGAATGGCGAGTATGTAAAACGTGAATGGCTACTCTTTTTCACTATCCCAAGGTCGTTTGTGTTGCTTTGTATGTCGCCTTTTGTCCAAGAAAGAATCTCCCTTTGCTATATTGGGGTTCAGTGACTGGAAGCACAGAAATGTTGATGTAGAACATGAAAATGGAGAAGAATGTTTGAATATGAAAGATATGAATGTTTGAATTTGAATGCTTGAATGAAGTGAATATGAATTCAAGGCCAGGAGTATGTGTCCAGATACAGATTACAGTGATGGGAAAATGGGAACGAAAACGACATGTGCCGCTTAGTCGATATGATGGATCAGCAGAAGAGGTTCTCATTAAAACCGAAATTTTCAAGGTGGAAACTTTTCTCCCTATTATGGACACACTAATCTTCGAACTGACAAAACGTTGAGAGGCTTCTTCACAGATTGGAAATCTGTTTTCTTTCTTCAGTTTATTGAAAACCATTATTTCTGATGCACTAAAGAAAATGTGTGAACATCTGGCTAATATGTATCACAAAGACCTGAATTATGATGAGCTTTTAAACAAATGTGAGCATCTGAAGCACTACTACACGGCTCTTGATCAACAGTGTGAGGCTCCTTGCAGAAAAATAATTACGAACAATTTGAACTCTGTGTTCCCGAATGTTGAGATTGCACTCAATGTGTTCGGGTGCACGATGGTGACCAGGGGCCAAATTCACAAAGCAGTTACGCAAGTACTTAAGAACCTCTACGTCTTTTCTTAATCTTTGGCGGCTTTGTTTACAATTATTAAACAGTTAATGAACTCCGAAGCACCAGGAGGCTGTTTATAACAATAACAACAGTTGATTGGCAAGTTTTCATGCTTGTAAACTGTTTAATAAATATAACCAAAGCCGTCAAAGATTGAGGAAAGATGTACACGTTCGCAAGTACTTGCTGCCTCGTGAATCTGGCCCCAACTGTACAAGAGAACGTTCTTTTTCAAGACTCAAATTAAACAAAAAAATCTGCTTCGTAGCACAGTAGAGCAGCATCGTTTGAACTGGCTCACTCATGTGCAGGGAAAATGACATCCTGAAGACCATTGACGTCAAGCCAATAATAAAACAATTCTCTGAAAGGAAATTGGCAAATGTTTGTTATAATAAGAAGTTCGTAGTAATTTCATACTGTGCCATCTAATGTGTGTAGCTTCCTGAGTACTATTGTGTTTTTCAAACCTTGTGTATTGTTCAAATGTTTATCATGTTGATTAGTTGCTGCTCTGCAACATGTTGTTAATGTTTTAACACCAGTTGTGTTGAAGTGACAAGAATATAAATACATTTAATATTATCGACAATTTACTTTTTATTTCTGCGAGTGGTTGTCGTAGGGGGCCCCCAGTATACTGGTTTGTCCCGGGGCCCATAATGCTGTTAAGACGGGCCCCTGGTCGTAGGGCCCCAGTATACTGGTTTGTCCCGGGGCCCATAATGCTGTTAAGACGGGCCCCTGGTCGTAGGGCCCCAGCATACTGGTTTGTCCCGGGGGCCCATAATGCTGTTAAGACGGGCCCCTGGTCGTAGGGCCCCAGTATACTGGTTTGTCCCGGGGGCCCATAATGCTGTTAAGACGGGCCCCTGGTCGTAGGGGCCCAGTATACTGGTTTGTCCCGGGGCCCATAATGCTGTTAAGACGGGCCCCTGGTCGTAGGGCCCCAGTATACTGGTTTGTCCCGGGGCCCATAATGCTGTTAAGACGGGCCCCTGGTCGTAGGGCCCCAGTATACTGGTTTGTCCCGGGGCCCATAATGCTGTTAAGACGGGCCCCTGGTCGTAGGGCCCCAGTATACTGGTTTGTCCCGGGGGCCCATTATGCTGTTAAGACGGGCCCCTGGTCGTAGGGCCCCAGTATACTGGTTTGTCCCGGGGGCCCATTATGCTGTTAAGACGGGCCTCTGGTCGTAGGGGCCCAGTATACTGGTTTGTCCCGGGGGCCATAATGCTGTTACGACGGCCCTGGTCGTAGGGGCCCCAGTATACTGGTTTGCTCCTCTGTGAGAGGGTCGCAGTATCGAGGTCGAGGTGGGTAGCACTCAGCCGTCCCAGTGGCGTGTAGGGTAGTGTGTACTCACCTAGTTGTGCTTGCGGGGGTTGAGCTCTGGCTCTTTGGTCCCGCCTCTCAAACCGTCAGTCAACTGGTATACAGGGTCGTGAGCCTATTGGGCTCTAAAATATCTACACTTGAAACTGTGTATGGAGTCAGCCTCCACCACATCGCTTCCTAATGCATTCCATTTGTCAACCACTCTGACACTAAAAAAGTTCTTTCTAATATCTCTGGCTCATTTGGGCACTCAGTTTCCACCTGTGTCCCCTAGTGCGTGTGCCCCTTGTGTTAAATAGCCTGTCTTTATCAACCCTGTCGATTCCCTTGAGAATCTTGAATGTGGTGATCATGTCCTCCCCCCATAACTCTTCTGTCTTCCAACGAATTGAGGTTTAATTCCCGTAGTCTCTCCTCGTAGCTCATACCTCTTAGCTCGGGTACTAGTCTGGTGGCAAACCTTTGAACCTTTTCCAGATTAGTCTTATGCTTGACTAGATATTGACTCCATGCTGGAGCCGCATACTCCAGGATTGGTCTGACATATGTGGTATATAATGTTCTGAAAGATTCCTTACACAAATTTCTAAAGGCCGTTCTTATGTTAGCCAACCTGGCATATGCTGCTGATGTTATCCTCTTGATATGAGCTTCAGGGGACAGGTCTGGCGTGATATGAACCCCCAGGTCTCTCTCTCTCTCTCTCTCTCTCTCTCTCTCTCTCTCTCTCTCTCTCTCTCTCTCTCTCTCGAAGTATTTCATCTCCCAAATGATACCTTGTATCTGGTCTCTTGCTCCCTACACCTATATTCATTACATTACATTTGATTGGGTTAAACTCTAATAACCATTTGTTCGACCATTCCTGCAGCTTGTCCAGGTCTTCTTGAAGCCTCAAGCTGTCCTCCTCTGCTTTAATCCTTCTCATAATTTTGGCGTCGTCAGCAAACCCTCTGGGAGATCATTTACGTATATCAGAAACAGGATAGGTCTGAGTACAGAGCCCTGTGGGACTCCGCTGGTGACTTTACGCCAATCTGAGGTCTCACCCCTCACTGTAACTCTCTGCTTCCTATTGCTTAGGTACTCCCTTATCCACTGGAGAGCCCTACCAGTTACACCTGCCTGTTTCTCCAGCTTATGCATCAGCCTTTTATGGGGTACTGTGTCAAAGGCTTTCCGACAGTCCAAAAAAATGCAGTCCGCCTATCCTTCTCTTTCTTGCTTAATCTTTGTCACCTGATCGTAGAATTCTATCAAGCCTGTAAGGCAAGATTTACCCTCCCTGAACCCTCTCCCTGAAATGTGTGTGTGTGTGTGTGTGTTTGTTTTAATCATTCTCATTATTTTAGCGTCATCAGCAAAACATTGAGAGGAATAAGTTGAGAGGAAATGACCTTCTGCAAGATCATTTATGTATATCAGAAACAACATTGGTCCGAGTACAAAACCCCGTGGGACTCCGCTGGTGACATCACGCCAGTCTGAGGTCTCACCCCTCACAGTAACTCTCTGCTTCCTGTTAAGTACTCCTTTATCCACTAGAGTACCTTACCAGTTACTAATGCCATTTTCTCCAACTTCGGCAAAAGTCTCTTATGGTGACCTTGTCAAAAGCTTTTTGACTAAAAACAGTGGAGTTTTGCTGGGTTCCCAGCCGTTGTTGTTGTTGTTTTAGATTTAGCTACTCAGAACGAAATGTCCATGTAGAAATGAATGAAATGAACGAAATGGCTATGGTGAGCCTGTAATTGAGTTCGGTTATTCACGATAACTTTGTTACTGTGATATTTGGGTCAAAGTTTTAAATGGAGGTGGGGTTTCCTATTTTTTCCCTGTTTCTTTTGCACTTCTGTTTTAGTCTTGTTTTAATAACATTATCTTGGTGGTGGATGTAGGTGTAGTGTGGTCACTAGTGAGTCCCATTCTTCAACAGCTTTTCTAATCATTGTAGTGGCTGTGGAATTTGAATCTAATGCAGCTGCTGTCGTTGGATTAATGTTGAATTTGATGCGCAGGGCTTCAGTAGCTTCACATATCAGTAAGTAGTGCAATAGTGGCGCCTCTGCTTCTGTTTCACAGATATGACACTCATTAACTATTGGGTTTATTACCTCCCAGCAGCAATTGTAACCAAGCCTGAGTGTGTATGGCTACTGCGATGTCTCTGGATATCTTTGTGTCAGGCTTGAAAAAGTAGTAACCAGTGGCTTGTTCGTACCATATCGCAGTGGATCTTCCGCTACTTTGGCTCTGTGGCGACTTTTGATAGTTGGGAGTATTTTCTTCTTGATTTGCTTCTTAATCTGTGAGAAACTTGGCGGTATTTGAACCTGTACAACAGGTAGAGCAGTGGCAGTTTTTGCTAATGAGTCTGCCTTTTCATTACCATCTATGCCAATGTGACTTGGTATCCAATATAGGGTGATTGACAGTCCTAGATTGTTTGCTTCTTTTCCCAAATGTTGAATTTCTGTGAAGAGTTGCATATTATCTTTGTGCTGACTGGATAACAATGGGTTCCCAGCCATATTGGTGTCTCTTCAAATAAGAATGTGAACGCTGCCGCTAAGAAAGCTATCTGCACTTGTCAAATCTCCCGTAAAGGTATTCCTCATTCCGACTTTTACCCAGTTATTCATTCCTGTATATGTAAGACACCTGAAAATATTGGGAAAAATAATTAAAACTAAATGGGTAGAACACCTGGAGGGAAATGATATAATATCAGACAGACAGTATGGTTTTCGATCTGGAAGATCCTGTGTATCGAATTTACTCAGTTTCTATGATCGAGCAACAGAGATATTACAGGAAAGAGATGATTGGGTTGACTGCATCTATCTGGACCTAAAAGGGGCTTTCGACAGAGTTCTACATAAGAGGTTGTTCTGGAAACTGGAAAATATTGGTGGGGTGACAGGTAAGCTTCTAACATGGATGAAAAATTTTCTGACCGATAGAAAAATGAGCTCAGTGATCAGAGGCAATGTATTGGACTGGAGAAATGTCACAAGTGGAGTACCACAGGGTTCAGTTCTTGCACCAGTGATGTTTATTGTCTACATAAATGATCTACCAGTTGGTATACATAATTATATGAACATGTTTGCTGATGATGCTAAGATAATAGGAAGGATAAGAAACTTAGATGATTGTCATGCCCTTCAAGATGACCTGGACAAAATAGTATATGGAGCACCACTTGGCAAATGGAATTTAATGTTAATAAATGCCATGTTATGGAATGTGGAATAGGAGAACATAGACCCCACACAACCTATATATTATGTGAGAAATCTTTAAAGAATTCTGATAAAGAAAGAGATCTAGGGGTGGTTCTAGATAGAAAACTATCACCTGAGGACCACAAAGAATATTGTGCGAGGAGCCTATGCCACGCTTTCTAACTTCAGAATTGCTTTTAGATACATGGATGGCGATATACTAAAGAAATTGTTCACGACTTTTGTTAGGCCAAAGCTAGAATATGCAGCGGTTGTGTGATGCTCATATCTTAAGAAGCACATCAACAAACTGGAAAAGGTGCAAAGACATGCTACTAAGTGGCTCCCAGAACTGAAGGGATAACCTCTCCTCATAGCTATGAGGAGAGGTTAGAGGCATTAAATATGCCAAATCTAGAAGACAGAAGAAAAAGAGGCGATATGATCACTACATACAAAATAGTAACAGAAATTGATAAAATCGATAGGGAAGATTTCCTGAGACCTGGAACTTTAAGAACAAGACGTCATAGATTTAAACTAGCTAAACACAGATGCCGAAGAAATAAGAAAATTCACTTTCGCAAACAGAGTGGTAGACGGTTGGAACAAGTTAGGTGAGAAGGTGGTGGAGGCCAAGACCGTCAGTAGTTTCAAAGCGTTATATGACAAAGAGTGCTGGAAAGACGGGGCACCACGAGCGTAGCTCTCATCCTGTAACTACACTTAGATAATTACACTTAGGTAATTATTTGAAACAGTGTATGGAGTCGGCCTCCACCACATCACTTCCTGGTGCATTCCTTTTACTAACTATTCTGACACGGGAAAAGTTAGTTCTAAATAATCAGTGGCTCATTTTGGTATTCTGCTTCCACCTGTGTTCATTTGTGGGTGTACCACCCGTGTTAAATAATCCATCCTTGTCTATCCTGTCAATTTCCCTGAGGATTTTGTGTGTGGTGATCATGTCTCCCCTTACTCTTCTGTCTTCCAGCGACGTGAGGTGCATTTCACGCATCCTTTCCTCGTAGCTCATGCCTCTTAGTTCTGGGACTAACCTAGTGGCATACCTCTGAACTTTTTCCATCTTTGTCTTGTGTTTGAAGGTACGGGCTCCATGCTGGGGCCGCATACTCCAGGATTGGCCTTACATATGTGGTGTACAAGATTCTGAATGATTCCTTACACAGGTTCCTGAACGCTGTTCTGATGTTAGCCAGCCTCGCATATGCCGCAGACGTTATTCTTTTTATGTGGGCTTCAGGAGACAGGTTTGGTGTGATATCAACTCCTAGATCTTTCTCTCTGTTCGTTTCATTAAGTACTTCAACTCCTATTCAGTATCCTGTGTCTGGTCTCCTGTTTCAACTGCCTAGTTCCATTACTTTGCATTTACTCAGGTTGAACTTCAACAGCCATTTGTTGGACCATTCTCTCAGTCTGTCTAGGTCATCTTGTAGCCTCCTACTATCATCCTCTGTTTCAATTCTCTTCATAATTTTTGCATCATCACCAAACATTGAGAGAAACGAGTCTATACCCTCTGGGAGATGATTTACATATATCAGAAACAGTATAGGTCCAAGGACTGACCCCTGCGGGACTCCACTTGTAACGTCTCGCCAATCTGAGACCTCACCCCTCACACTGACTCGTTGTCTTCTGTTGCTTAGGTACTCCTTTATCCAATGGAGTACCTTCCCTTTCACCCCAGCCTGCATCTCCAGCTTTTTCAGTAGCCTCTTGTGTGGTACTGTATCAAAGGCTTTCTGACAATCCAAAAATATGCAGTCTGCCCACCCTTCTCTTTCTTGCCTGATTTTTGCTGCCTGGTCGTAGAATTCAAGTAACCCTGTGAGGCAGAACCTGCCATCCCTGAACCCATGTTGATGCTGTGTTACAAAGTTCTTTCGCTCCAGATGCTCCACTAGCTTTCTTCGCACAATCTTCTCCATCAGCTTGCATGGTATGCAGGTTAGGGACACTGGCCTGTAGTTCAGTGCCTCCTGTCTATCCCCTTTCTTGTATATCGGAACTACGTTAGCTGCTTTCCAAATTTCTGGCAATTCCCCTGTTGCCAGTGATTTGTTATACACTATGGAGAGTGGCAGGCACAGTTCTTCTGCTCATTTCTTTAGTATCCAAGGGGAGATTCCATCTGGGCCTACAGCCTTTGTCACATCCAACTCTAGTAAACACTTCCTTACTTCCCCGCTGGTAATCTCAAACTCTTCCAGTGGTTCCTGGTTCCTGTGTGTGTGTGTGTGTGTGTGTGTGTGTGTGTGTGTGTGTGTGTGTGTGTGTGTGTGTGTGTGTGTGTGTGTGTGTGTGTGTGTGTGGACGGGCGGCAAGGAGTCCCGTCTGAGCCTTGGCTACTAACATCAGCTACACTATTATCCCAGAGAGCAAGTCACCGAGTCATTCAAGCAAACTATTAACTACAATTATATTAAATGAATACAGCAGGCATGATGACCTGTATTTTGTGTTCCATGAAGGCTGGGAGGGAAGGAGAGGGAATTATCAAGGTAAAGCTGCAAGCCATTACGACTATATAGCACTGGAAATGGATCAGGATAAGGATTTGAGATGGGACGGAGGGAAGGAACGGTGCCCAACTACTTGGACGGTCGGGGATTGAACATCGACCTGCATGAAGCGAGACCGTCGCTCTACCGTCCACCCCAAGTGTTTGGAGTGTATATAATCATAGTGTGGAGGAGACTGTAACAAAGAGATCATAGGACCCCGCAGTCATACTCCAAGAACAGCTGTAAGAGGACCACTCCGGCACATGAAACACTCAAGTTAACCCGTCCTCTCTACTAATGCGTCTCATCTTCCACGTGTTGGTCTCCAACGTACAAATTACAAAGGACTATGAAAATGTGACGACTCAGAAAAAACACTTTTTCTATACATCAGTAGCTTACGTTAGGTGGGTAGCTTGGGTTGGTTCATTTGTGGTTAGGTTGGGACTTGTGTTCGTTGTTTCAGAGTAAATGAACGGGCTGGTGAGTAAGTGTTGGAGGCGAGGCACTCACCTTGATCTCGTTGAGGTTGAGGACAGGGAGGTACTGCTGGCGGGTGTAGGTCTTGCTCCAGTCTATGGGCAGGATGTTGCCGAAGTTGCCCGTGATCGTCCACCACATCCTGCCGGAGGTAATGGACCACCTTAGTCTCCTCTACTCTTGTCACACACAATGGACCACCTTAGTCTCCTCTACTCTTATCACACACAATGGACCACCTTAGTCTCCTCTACTCTCACACACAATGGACCACCTTAGTCTCCTCTACTCTTATCACACACAATGGACCACCTTAGTCTCCTCTACTCTTATCACACACATCCAACACTGTCTATGTAATGCAGACGTAAATCTGTGTGTTTATGTAGGTTAGATTACCATTTTTAAAGCACTACAATCACCTTGTGGTTGATTGTTCAATAAATCCCTGAATTATATGCTGAAGAGATCTCTCATCCTGTCCATGAAGGACAGATGTGTGTGTGTGTGTGTTTTATATATATATATATATATATATATATATATATATATATATATATATATATATATATATATGCTGGTTAGCATTGTAAATGTGGTTAGCATTGTAAAGTCTGTGGTAGATGATGATGATAAAAAACGCCATTATTACTAAGTGTAAAACATGAAATAATCTCAGAAACATGGTTGCTGAATAATGGAACAAATTGCCAAGTAACGTGGTATTAGTAGATTGGTTCAAGCGTAGGGTAGACATATATATGAATCAGTTTGGGTAACGAACATTCTGGTTTTGTAGAGAAATCAAACACTCAAACGCCTGAATGCACTAGTATAAAAAGTTTTGATTTGTTTTTATATGAATTTTATATATATGGACAACACAAAACTTGCTTAATGCTTTAAGCAAGGCAGACAGGCAACTCTTGTTTTATATCTTTCCTCTAAAGATATAAGAAGGAACTACTGCCTCACTGTCTACTTGAAGACAGACGGCAGTAGTCTTCAAGATCAGGCCGTCACCTGTAGCCACCTGCCACCGTTACCTGCTGCAGGTGGCCACAGGAGACTAATCTCCCAATCCCGAGCACTAGGTGTGTAAACTCGCCGTAGGAACTGAGTCATGACCTCACACACTACGTCACTGGATGTCCAGTCATCAGATCCTTCGGACCGGCCGGTATGAGGTACCTGCGGCTCTCTCAGTACTCCATCCACTCTCTTGACTAATGACTCCAAGTGTGTTAGTGTGTGGTGGTGACCACACTGCTGTGTGACTCGTGAGAAGGGGGACCATTACCACCACACAGGCACCTCTGGTCTCCGACTAACCCGTCACAGATGTCCCAAAGTTAGTAATACAAATATGGCATAAATGGGCGGATATGCGAAGGAGCTGCCTCGTATGGGTCTATTGGATTGATGTAGTTTCATTTATTCTCGTTTACCTGGAGTGGGTTCTGGGGGTTCTTCTACTCCCCCCGAGCCCAGCCTAGGTGGGGCCCGGCTCCTCTTGTGATAACCTGGTCCAGTAGCTTCTTGCCTGGAGCGGCCCACATTACATCAAAATGTTGTGTATGTCATAATAAGGTAAGAGTTAGGGGTCAGGGAGGAGGCGTACTGGGCCACACCAGGCGGGCCCCGTACACAGCCCCGGGAACCCATCCTCTGTCATCACTGAACGCGCAAGTCTTATACACTATAACCCTCTATCGCCGTGTAACTAGATTTCCTCCTAGGAATAATGCTCCAGGATTCACAAAGCATTTGCGTGTGCACTTACGAGCTGTGTACCTCGTATCTTCATCATGGCGGCATTGTTGGTGTTTACCAGTTTACGAGCTCTGAAACGCTTCAACGCGGCCCTCAGCCCAGGGACATTAATGTGATGTACGACCTCGTAACTCTTGGAACCTCGTAAACTGTTGGTAAATCCGGAGAAAACTACAAT
>WNGS01159419.1:10578-23703 GCA_020271785.1 Procambarus virginalis
TGCGGGAAAATAAATTTTCTACTGCCTAAATAATAACATTTGAAAAAGTATGCAAGTCTAGACAATCTCCTATAGCCCTTACATTCTAAACACAAATAAAACATTAGCACACGCTTGTATCGCATTATATCATCATTACGTAACGTGGAAAACTTCTTTCTGTCTGATTAAAAAATATTAAAATAGCTTTTAATAAATGACGTCCTTGGTCTTATGCCATTAGGACTGTATTACACTGTGCGCAACAGTAGACTTGTGATATCATAGCAAGACAATGTCGCAGAATGTTCAAAGTTCAATACTGAAGGAGTGAGCGAGGCATTAGTAACGTAACGCGGAAAACAACTTTCTGTCTGTTGTCCGAATATCATTACTGAAATGAAAGTATGTCTTAGTCCATCTCCATTTTATCTCTTACCATATAAATATTACGGTCTTCCAGTTTTACCCCCTGTAACACTTGTAGCGTAACGTGGAAATCACCAACTTTCTGCAGTCCAAAATAACATTTTGAAATGAAAGTGAGACTTAGCCCATCTCCATTACATCTCTTAGCATATAAATATTACTGTCTACCAGTTTTAGCCCCTGTAACACATTGTAACGTAACGTGGAAATCAACTTTCTGTCTGATGACTCAATAACATTATTGAAAATGTAAACCATGTTTAGCCATTACATCCAAACACAAATAAAATATTACCGCATGCCTGATTAGTTCTTGTAACACATTATATCGTTACGCAACGCAACGTGGAAATCATCTTTCTGTATGATGACCAAATATTATTTTTTTGTAAATGTGAAGTTTTGTAGATTTAATTTTAAACAAAGGTGGGTCACTAGTCCACAAACTAAGAGTGGGGAGTCAGGAAGAATGACTTTGTGAAATATGCACAGAAGAGTTTGGGGAGACGTGATCACTACCTACAAATTCTAATATTTTTTGTTAACTGTGTGATCATGACATATACCTCTTGGTCTCTTGTTCCGCCTCTCACTAGTCAATAAACACAATTTTGTAACATTTCTCGACTAAAATAGCACCCTGAAACATCTTTGCACTTTTTTTTTTCATTGTCACGTGCACAGCCATCAAAGGGAATCTCACTACTGCATGGATGTCTTGTGTGTGTTAAATATTCGGACCTTACCTAGCTTATCATTTTCTTTGAGAAACTTATATGTGGTGATCATATCTCCCGAGTCCACGCAAATAACCCACATCCATATTGAGAAAGAGAGAGAAGGCAAACATAGCTTGGTTATTGCATCTAGTTTTAAAAAGGGGTAAGAATAAGAAGTCATGTTCCATAAAAAATACTTTACAGCAACCATTATTTATGTGCAGTAAGAGGAAAACGGGATCCACACATACAATTTCCAAGCATTACAACGCTATCGAGGTAAACATAACATAAAGACAATAATGTAGTAGTAGTATGCTATTAATCAGTTAGCCAAAACTTAACATAACAGATATGATTTCACAGAGTTTTAACCCTTGCAAGTTCTTTTTCAATGTTTTCTCTTCACTTGTGCTAAGTGAGTCAGACAAAATGTGAAATTTCGTTATTAGCCAGACAATAAGCTATTAGCTAGATAGTCAAAACATATAACACGCATTATTTCACAGAATTTTTTTTCTAGCAAATATGGTTCCCTTAAGTCAAGTGTTTACCTCGTTCTGTCTACGGGAGTGAGATTCAGCTCTAGAGCTCCGCCTCATAGTTATTGTTCCTGTTGCATTTATTTTACATGTGTGCACATGTATCTCAGGCGTACATGTGAGCTCATGGACCTCAGAGCGTACATTTGTACACATGTTCATCTGAGCGTACATATGTGCTCTTGTGCCTCAGAGCGTACATGTGTACACACATGCATCAGTGCATTCATGTGTGCACATGTTCATCTGAGCGTACATATGTGCTCTTGTGCCTCAGAGCGTACATGTGTACACACATGCATCAGTGCATTCATGTGTGCGCATGTGCCTCAGCATACATATGTGCTCATGTGCCTCAGAGCGTACATGTGTACACACATGCATCAGTGCATTCATGTGTGCACAGCTGCTTCAGAGCATACATATGTGCACATGTGCCTCAGATAACTTGTGTACACATGTGCCTCAGAGCTTACATGTGTGCACATATGCCTCAGAGCGTACATATGTGCACATGTACCACAGAGTGTAAATGTGTACACAGTTGCTTCAGAGCATACATGTGTGCACATGCGCCTTAGAGCGGACATGTGTGCACATGTGCCTTACAGCAAACATGTGTACACACATCTCTCAGAGCGTACATGAGTGCAGATGTCTCTCAGAGCGTATATGTGTGCACATGTCCCTCAGAGCGTACTTATGTGCATATGAACCTCAGAGCGTACATGTGTATGCACATATTCCTCAGAGTGGAAATGTGTGCAAATGTACCTCAATAGAACGTACATATGCCTCAGAGCGAACATGTGGGCACATGTGCCTCAGATGATACTTGTGAACACACATCTCTCAGAGCGTACATGAGTGCACATGTGCCTCAGAGCATACATGAATGCACATGTGCCTCAGAGCGTACATAAGTGCACGTGTACTTCTGATGATAATTGTGAGCACATGTGCCACAGAGTGTACATGTGTGCACGTGTGCCTTTTGATGATACTTGTGTGAACATGTGCCTCAGAGCATATACGTGTGCATACAACCCGTCCTCGCAAATTCGTATAGTCAATATTGACTTATTAAATACGTGCATAGGTGACATACTAAACATAATAGTTTACCTTGAAAAGCTTCATAGAAAACACTGACCTTACCTAACCTTGTTAGTATAACAGTTAGTTAGTATAACTTAACCTATACCTATTATAGGTATAGGTTAAGTAATAATTGTAATAAGTGTAACCTATACCTATTATAGGTATAGGTTAAGTAATAATTGTAATTACGAAGCAATAAAATGCTTATCTTAACATACTAACAAGGTTATGTAAGGTCGGTGTTTTCTATGAAGCTTTTCAAGGTAAACTATTATGTTTAGTATATCACCTATGCACGTATTTAATAAGTCAATATTGACTATACGAATTTGCGTATAGTCGATGTAAAGCCACTATTACGTAAAGCGTTTCGGGCAGAGCACATATGTGGAAATGTACATCAGAGCGTACATGTGTGCACATGTGACTCAGCCTACATGTGAGCACACATGCCTCAGACCGTACATGTGCGTTAGAGCATACATGTGTGCACATGTGCCTCAGATGATACTTGTGTGCACATATGCCACAGGGTGTACATGTGCGTGTGCACATGTGCCTCAAAGCTTACATGTGTATACACAGGCATCAGAGCATACATGTGTTTATAGGTGCCTCAGAGCATACATATGTGCACATGTGCCTCATAGCGGACATGTATGCACATGTGCCTCAGAGCATATATGTGTACACACATCTCTCAGATCGTACAGGTGTGAACATGTGTCTTAGAGCCTCCATGTGTGCACATTTGCCTCAGAGCATCCATATGTGCACAGTTGCCTCAGAGCATCCATATGTGCACAGTTGGCTCAGACCGTCCATGTGTGCACATGTGCCTCTGAGCATCCATGTGTGCATAATTGCCTCAGAGCGAATATATGTGCACATGTGCCTCACAGCGTATATGTGTGGGCACATGTGCCTCAAACTTGTGTGTACTGGTGCCTCAGAGCACATATGTGTGCACATGTGCCTCAGAGCGTACATGTGTGCATATGTGTCTCAGTGTTAAATACACGAAACATGGGAACACACGTGATTTCCTTCCGGTAATCATAATGTTAGTGTTTATACAAGATAAGATCAGTGACCATGCAAGAATAATCAGGAGCCGCAGTAGTCCAGGTGTGGGAGCGTCCTCCGCGGCCTCACAGTCCGCAGGTCAAACCCAAGATTTATGTGTTGCTCCTTTTTATTGCTTAAATATATTCATAATAATAATAATAAAATAATAATAATAATATTATTATTATTATTATTATTATTATTATTATTATTATTATTATTATTATTATTATAATAATAATTATTATTATTGTTATTATTATTATTATTATTATTATTATTATTATTATTATTATTATTATTATTATTATTTCTTTATTATTATTATTTATTATTATAAGTTTTTATTATTATTATTAATATGTTCAGTTGAAGGGGAGATAATATTTAATTTGTTGTTTAATAACATGAATAAAAGTGCGAAAATTCTATTATTTCAATTCAGTTTCAAGTAGATTGCAGAACAATTTGTTATGTTTGAGAGGAACATCACTCAGAGTCACTGTATTGAGTAGAAAGTCATGTCTTGGTTACTTAAGCGTTTCTCACCATCTTTAAGTCAAATGTTTACCTCGTTCTGTCTACGGGAGTGAGATTCAGCTCTAGAGCTCCGCCTCATAGTTATTGTTCCTGTTGCATTTATTCTACATGTGTGGACATGTGCCTCAGAGCGTACATGTGTACACATGTTCCTCAGATTATACTTGTGTGCACATATGCCTCAGGGTGTACATGTGCGTGTGCACATGTGCCTCAAAGCTTACATGTGTATGCACAGGCATCAAAGCGTACATGTGTTTATAGGTGGCTCAGAGAGTACATGTGTGCACATGTGCCTCAGAGCGGACATGTGTGCACATGTGCCTCATAGCATACATGTGTACACACATCTCTCAGAGCGTACATGAGTGCACATGTGCCTCAGAGCGTATATATGTGCACATGTGTCTCAGTGAACATTTGTGCTCATGTGGTTCAGAGCGTACAAGTGTGCACATGTGCCTCAGAGCGTATATGTTTGAAAATGTGCCTCAGAGCGTACATGTATGCACATGTGCCTCCGCGTACATGTGTGCACATGTGCCTCAGAGCGTACATGTGTGCACATGTGCCTTAGCGCGTACATGTGTGCACATATGACTCAGAGCATACATGTGTATACACATGAATTGAGAAACAAAGGGCTGGTGTACCGAAAGGGAAACTATGACGAGATGAATAAATTCCTAAGGGATATACCATGGAACACAGAACACAAAATCAAGTCCGTACAAGACATGATGGACTATGTCACCCAAAAGTTTCAGGAGGCTGTAATCAGGTTTATCCCAGACCGACAGGAAAAAATCGAGAAGCAAAGGAAGAATCCGTGGTTTAATAGGGCATGTATGAGAGCAAAGGAGCTGAACAAAAGGGTGTGAAGGAACTTCCGTAATAACAGAACACCAGAAATTAGAGAGAGAGATACCAGAAAACTAGGAACGAGTATGTTAGTATGAGAAGAGCAGCTGAGAAATGGAATGAAAATGATATAGCTAATAAAGCCAAGACCGAACCAAAGCTACTACACAGTCACATCAGGAAGGCAACAGTGAAGGAACAGGTGATGAAACTTAGAAGAGGTGAGGACAGGTACACAGAGAATGACAAAGAGGTGTGTGAAGAATTCAACAAAAGGTTCCAGGAGGTCTTTACAATAGAACAAGGAGAGGTCACGGTGCTAAGAGAGGTGGCAGCAAACCAGGTGCAAGGGTTCGAAATTACAAGAGATGAGGTCAAGAAGCACCTATTGGAGCTGGACGTGAGAAAGGCTGTTGGCCCGGACGGAATCTCACCATGGGTATTGAAAGAGTGTGCAGGAGCACTTTGTTTGTCAATCTCCATAGTGTATAGTAGGTCACTGGAAACGGGGAGACCTACCAGAAATATGAACGACGGCTAATGAAGTCCCAATATTCAAAAAGGGTGACAGACAAGAGGCACTGAACTACAGGCCAGTGTCCTTAACTTGAATACCATGCAAGGTGATGGAGAAGATCGTGAGAAAAAACCTAGTAACACATCTGGAGAGAAGGGACTTCGTGACAACCCATGAACATGTTTTCAGAGAGGGTAAATCTTGCCTTACAGGCTTAATAGAATTCCACGATCAGGTGACAAAGATTAAACAAGAAAGAGAAGGCTGGGCGGACTGCATTATTTGGGACTGTCGGAAAGCCTTTGACAAAATACCGCATAAAAGACTGATGCATAAGCTGGAGAAACAGGCAGGAGTAACTGGTAGGGCGCTCCAGTGGATAAGGGAGTACCTAACCAATAAGAAGCAGAGAGTTACAGTGAGGGGTGAGACCTCAGATTTGGCGTAAAGTCACCAGTGGAGTCCCACAGGGCTTTGTACTGGACCTATCCTGTTTCTGATATACGTAAATGATCTCCCAGAGGGTATAACTCATTCCTCTCAAGGTTTGCNATATATATATGGGTACCACCACTGGTTTGATTAAAGGGACCCACATCCTCGAAGAAGAAAATAAATAGTGTTCAGAGAAGACCTTGTGGATTCTCACTGAATACTTTAATCTTTTCCTCTCCTACCACCCCTATTGTTGTTTTTTTAATATTTTTTTATTTGATTTTATTGCAATGCTACAGTTTACAGAAAACACACACTAATATAACAATATAACAATATACAATCAGTGTTCGAAGACCTCGTCCAGCTCTTCAGGGGTCGGGTGCGTACCCAAGATACAGCACGCATTTCCCCTCTGAACAGCGACACTCAGGCGCTGGAACAGGAAACTGACCGCTCTTGGGTCTCTAGTCTTCCCATTGAGTTCCTCGCCCACCTCTTCAGGAACTAAGTGCACATTTACCCCAGGCGCCCAGAGTCTCAGAGCCTATCGGCACGAACCTGTAACAACGTTCAACCCTGTACTGATAGATTTCTGGGTCTCCCTGAAGGTGGCCGCCCAGCCTCCCTCTGCTGTGCTGTAAGGTAGATAGGTATTGGCCAATGTAGATGCACACGTGTAGTCCACACGACCTGCTTACCTTCTCTCCACGGCTGCAGGGTGACTCCATCTGAGCGTTTTGGCTGTTGTCAGGTCTGCACAACTGGGGTTCCCTTTGTGCTGGACACCCAGCTGTAGCCAAACTTCTCTTGATGATGTCATTGACTGCTTCGTGTCTGGCAATCTTTCCCTGTGTCTTACGACAGATGCTAATTAAATTATAAAGAGGCGACAATAAAGAGGTGCTAAAGAGAACATGGAGTGAATACTCTCGAATTAGAGAGTAGCAGAGAGGCAATTTGAAAATTATATTGCAGCAAAATCTCAGGAACATCAAAAGATGTTCTATTGCTATATGAAGAGAAAAGGACAGTGCAAGACCATGTACTCAGATGAGGAAACAAGCCAAAGCTCTGACAGAGAATGATAAGAGGTTTGCGAGGAACTCAACGAAAGATTTCATGTCTTACAACAATGTATGGAGACCAAGTTGCAATATGAAAAGCCAGAGGAAGTTCTGGATGGCATTGTAGTCACTGTGAAAGAGGTAAAAAAATCCTATGGGAACTAGATGTGACGAAAATCAATGGGGCCAAACCTAATCTCACCATAGCTGCTGAAGTAGGCTGCCGATGCACTTTCACCCATTGTCCAAAATTTTTAATCAAACTCTTGAGATATGCAGTTCCAAGATGTCTAGAAAAAAGACAAACGTAGTCCCAATATTCAAAAATAGGAATAGAAAGGAGGCACAAAACTACAGATCAGTGTGACTAACAAGTGTTCCTTGCAAAGTGCTGGAGAAAATAACCAGGTAGAGAAATGTGGATCATCTTGCGATAATCGAATTTGTGACTAAAATTCACTTGGATTTTTAAATGTAAAGTCGTGCCTGACAAATTTGATTTTTATGACAAGGTTACTAAAATAAGATAGGAAAACAAAGCCTGGATAGACTGTAATTTTCTAGACTGCCAAAAGGCATTTGATACTGTTCCAGATGAAAGACTGTTGAACAAGATAGAGAACCAGGCTGGGATAACTAAGAAAACATTGAACAAGGTTAGGAAGTATCTGAATGACAAAAAGCAAAGAGCCACAGTCAGAGAAGAGGTTTTAAACTGGTGGAATGTAACAAGGGGGGTCCCACAAGGCTCTTGCCTGCTGCTAATAATTTTGATAATAATAATAATAATAAATAATAAGCATTATAATAATAATGCTTCTGCTAATTTTTGTGAACGACTTATTCGAGAGAGTGAGCTCAGACATGTCAATGTCTGAAATTGATGCAAAACTGATGAGGAAGTTGAAAACAGATGAAGAATGTAAAATGTTACAGGAGGACCTTTACAAACTCCTGGAGTGTTCATACAAATGGCTGCTGGAGTTCATTCCCAAAAAGTGTAAGGTAATGAAAATAGGAAAGGGAGAGAGGAGGCCAGAAAGCATTTATACCGTACGGGAAAAGTAGCTACAGTAATTTCAAAGAGGGAAGAATAAGGAAGTGGATATAATTCTGACACTAATACTGGAGGCACACATAAACAGGATGACATCGGCAACTTATGGGATGTTAGAAAAGAAATCATAATTTTCTTTCAGAAAATCAGAATTTCCTTAATGTAATCTTCACAACATTTGTTCGACCAATATTGAAATACTTAAACACAAGTATGGAACCTGAAACTTGTGAAACATACGGTCAAAATTGAAAAAGTACGAAGGTTTGCAACAAGATTGGTGACAGAGCTAAGAGGGCTGAGCTACAAAAATAGGCTAATGGAACTAATTCTCACAACCCAAGAGGATAGAAGGAACAGAGGGGATATAATCACAACTTACAAGATACTAAGGATAATAGTTAAGGTGGACAAGGACAGCATCTTCAAACTAAGAAAGAGCTGGACAAGAGGACATAGGTGGAGACTGGAGATCAAATTAGCCGAAGTAACTTAAGAAAGTACTCGAACCCTGAACAGGTACATTCCACTTGTAACCTGTACAAGTGGAATGCTCTAAAAGAGAAAGTTGTGGAAGCCACCTCTATCCACAACTTAAAGACCCAATTCGACAAAGAACTTGATAGTCAGAGTTGATAAGTTGAAACGCAACAGGTACAAGGCCAGTAGGTGGGGCATAAAGAGCTAGACCTCACTTCCCTGTAGACTCTAATAGATAAGTACAAATTTACAAACACTTCATCAAACAATCATGTCACATACACATGCAATTGCAACCTTAATTTAAATTATATCGAAACACAAATTTGATTTGTGAAAGATTTTACAAAAAAGTTTCTAGTTATTATTGAAACTCAAAAGTCAAAAAGCATTTCCATTCATTCACTCATACTCAAACTTACACAAATCAAGCGATCACATGTGATTTCCTTCCGGTAATCATAATGTTAGTGTTTATACAAGATAAGATCAGTGACCATGCAAGAATAATCAGGAGCCGCAGTAGTCCAGGTGTGGGAGCGTCCTCCGAGGCCTCACAGTCCGCAGGTCCAACCCAGCCGTTCCACAAGCTCCTTTTAATGCATTATTATTATTATTATCATTATTATTATTATTATTATTATTATTATTATTATTATTATTATTATTATTATTATTATTATTATTTATATGTTTAGGGTTATGGAGAGAGGATATTTTATTATATGTTTAATAATGTGTAAAATAATTGAGAATCAAGTATTTAAATTCAGTTTCAAAAAGATTGCAGAACAATTCGTTATGTTTGAGAGGAACATCACTCAGAGTCACTATATTAATTAGAAAGTCATGTCTTGGTTACTTAAGCGTTTCTCACCATCTTTAAGTCAAATGTTTACCTCGTTCTGTCTACGGGAGTGAGATTCAGCTCTAGAGCTCTGCCTCATAGTTATTGTTCTTGTTGCATTTATTGCACATGTGCCCATGTAGTACATGTGTGAACATGTGCCTCACAGTGTTCATGTGTGCTCATGGGCGCCTGACAGCTGGGTGGACAACGCTTCAGATTCGTAGTCCTGAGGTTCCGGGTTCGATCCCCGGTGGAGGTGGAGACAAATGGGCAAAATGTTTCTTTCACCCTGATGCCCCTGTTACCTAGCAGTAAATAGGTACCTGGTAGTTAGACAGCTGCTACGGGCTGCTTCCTGGGGGTGTGTTTCGACCAGGCCGCAGGGATGCTAAGCCCCGAAATCATCTCAAGATTTACCTCACAGCGTACATATGTGCCTTAGAGTGTTCATGAGTGCACATATGTCTCATAGCACACATGTGTGTGAACATGTACCTCACAACATACATATGTGCACATGTATCTCAGCAACCTGTCCTCTTAAAAATTACGTCGCTTTTGGCCGTTTGCCCGTATGGCCGAATTTGGACGTAATTTGAAAATGAAAAAAAAGTGAAAATAAATTTGGGATTTTTTTTTTCAACAACAGTAAGCGTAGGGTCCTCTGATAGGTTAGGTGGGCAGGAAATTCTCGTAAAGTTTCAAAACGTTATGAAAAACGTTAATTTAAAGTGTCCTCTCATAACCTCTGCGTGTACGCCGGACGACTCAAATAGAAAACGGAACAGAACGTCACTTTTGTGAGTCGATTTCATTTCAAATTACGTCCAAATTTCGCCATAGCGCGCATACGGGCCAAAAGTGACGTTATTTTTAAGAGGACGAGTTGATCTCAGAGCATACATGAGTGCTCAAGTGCCTCAGAACGTACATGTGTGCACATGTGTCTCAGAGGGTACATGCATGCACATGTGTCTCAGAGCATACATGTGTGCACATGTGCCTCAGAGCATGCATAAATGAGTGCACATGTGACTTAGTGCATACATATATGCACATGTGCCTCACAGAGTACATGAGTGCACATGTGTCTCAGAGCGTACATGAGTACATAAGTGCCTCAGAGGGTACATGCATGCACATGTGTCTCAATGCATACATGTGTGCACATGTGTCTCAGAGCGTTCATGTGTGCACATGAGTAGTATAAAGTACACCTAGATCGAAGCATTTTTGGTTTTCCCGACGCTTCGTTTCTGGCGATTTTTTATTTCCATCAACATCGGCGCTTCGCTTTTGGTGTATCTAATTTTGTGCAGGAAATACGAAGCTTCATTTCTGGCATACACTATTTTCTTCCCGGAGATTAAAAGACTGTGTTCTCTCATCTCGTAATAAAGTTACCTCGGCGACCCGCACAGGCACAGCTAATGTCCAATGTTCAGTGACGTCATCAGCCAATCAGTCTTCATCTTTCTCAATAAGTCTGTTGTTCGTGATAAAAGTATTTAGTATAATTTTCACATTCATTCTCAGTTTTTATATTTACGCCAAGTGATTAAAGGGCTGCCGCCTGTCATCCATACTGTGCAATGACGTCATCCAGTAGTAGTAGTGTTTGAATACCATTTTCATATTTTATCCCATTTACAAAGATTATTTCTGGTTAAAGATCGCATATTGAACATAAGAATGGAACTGCAGAAGGTCTTTTTGGAGGGACTATACAGTATCTCCCATTTACTTCCAGCCCATGTTGAACCAAAACATCATCTGCCACTGTGAGATAAACCGCTGAAGGTCTATGTATGAGAAACAAGGGAAATAACAATGTTCACACAGGTATTTACCCCATGTCTTACCTAATGTCTAGTCTATCCCTAATTATTAAATACCCCCTATCATATCCGTTTATTGAATTGTACCCTTGAATCATGTCACTCCACCAATATCCAGAAGGCTCTATTAATATGAATCCTTATTAAGCCCATTCAACTGCTAGTACACCATACTCTTCGCCTAACTATTTATTCCAATTCTTTAAAGTGACTAGTAAAGAGTATTTAGATTGCGAGAAAGAGTGTTTGCACTCTCAGCTCACTTATCTATACTTGATATTTATAGTGTCCAGCCAAAGATCGTTTATTGAGCATAGGAATGAACGAAATCCACTATCTTCTATTCAGTTGAAACAAAAGAGTCAAAACAGAGTCTGGACTATTAAGTGTCTCACTTGCTTTAGCAATATATAACTCTAAGCCCCAAACACAAGATCATAACTCAACACCTTGTTAAAATCTCCAAACCCCTCTAATGACATACATATATTTTGAAAAATGTATTATTCTTGATCCAGTCAGTAATACCACTCAGGCATTTTCATTTCATCCTCCCTTACTTGCTTATTAACGCTCAAAAACATACATCCCATACAATACTGTAGTAGGGAAATATAGGACTACGACCGTCCCAAACCCGAGGAGAACCCCGGGGATCGAACTTGGTCATAGTCAAAAGTGGTGTGGGAGTCCGTAGAATGGGACGGGTTGCGTCCAGGGGGCGTTGTGGGTCACAGGGGTAAAATGTATGGGACGTTGTGGGTCATGTAGGTAAGAGGGGAGGGGAGGATAAGTATGTGGGCATGTGCACATCATCTCAAAGGTTTCTGTGCTTCGCTGGATGTTTTGACGCGTGGCGTCCGGCCAGGCGTCACTTGAGAGAGTGTCATGTTGGGTAGGGGATGGAAGCTATGTGGTTGGTATGCGGACATGTAGGGAGGAGGAGGAGTATGTAGGTTATGTTGTGGAGGGAGGGGGAGCCCCCCATACCTGAGAGAAGATCAATGACGTCCATTAGTTCCCTCCCCCCCTACACGGGCAGGAAGTGTTGAGGGGAGCGTGTGAGTACAGGGTCTTCAGAAGGAGGGGAAAGGGCGGTAACAGCTGGCAGTGGGTTTGTGTGTGAAAGTAGAGTCATTATTTTTTCTTAAAGAATGACAGTTTTATGTACCCTCCCTGCTTCCAGAGCGCTAAGGATATGCGGGCCATACCTACCACATAGCTCTGAGGAGTGACACCACACGACCACATGGGGTTACCTCTTGAAAGGTTGAGGCCTAACTGTTGCGAATGTCATCATCAACCTCTTTCATAGTCAGTCATGCCCTCCCCTCCCCCTCCATCCACATAGCAGGACATACCACATACCAACACCACCACCACCACCACACTGCTGGGAGAGACAGCAATACCGTGTACCATACTCCCGACACAGCTCACACCGGCACATAGCAGCAGACAGTCCACATACCGCTAAGAAAGGAGAACTGTACTGGTGTGTAGTCTTTGACGCCTCACACATTAAGGTGTGGCATATGTCCCATCCGCTCCTTACTCCCCTCCCATGCAGCTGCCAGTCATCAATTCCCCACTTCCCATTTCCCCAGCCTGTCATAAATGAGGTAATCTCATTATATATATG
>WNGS01159420.1:0-17554 GCA_020271785.1 Procambarus virginalis
GTTCTGTTCGACAGGAAATTGTGTATCCAGCGTCCATCTTTTCCAGTTATTCCCATTGACCTCATTTTGTGAGCTATCACCCCATGGTCACATTTGCCGAACGCCTTTGCAAAGTCTGTGTATACGGCATCTGCATTTTGCTTTTCTTCTAGGGCTTCTGTGATTTTGTCATAGTGGTTGAGTAACTGTGACAGACAGGATCTTCCCGCTCTAAATCCATGTTGTCCTGGGTTGTGCAATTCATTGTTTTCCATAAAACTAGAAATTTGATTCCTAATCACTCTTTCAAGCACTTTTATTATGTGTGATGTTAGTGCAACTGGCCTATAAATTTTTGCCAAGGCTTTACTCCCCCCCTTGTGCAACGGAGCTATATCTGCAGATTTAAGTGCTGCTGGTATCTCCCCTGTATCCAGGCTCTTTCTCCATATTACGCTGAGTGCTCTCGCTACTGGTACTTTACATTTCTTTATGAATATTGAATTGCATGAGTCAGGCCCAGGAGCTGAGTGCATAGGCATATTGTCAATTTCTCTTTCAAAGTCTTCCGAGTTTGAGGTAATATCCGTTATATTATCTGCAGCTTGAATGTCATTCATAAAGAAGCTGTCTGGGTTATCAACTTTCATGTTGTTTATTAGTGTGCTAAACATAGCCTCATACTGGCTTCTTAGAATTTCACTAATCTCTTTGTCGTCCTCTGTGTACGTACCTTCATTTGTAATTAACGGTCCAATACTGGTCGAGGTTTTGGATTTTGATTTTGCGTATGTGAAAAAACTTCCTTGGTGGTTTCTTGAATGATGTCAATATGTTTGCTTATGTTGCATACGAAGCTGATGTTTTTTCTGGTAATGTGTGTCTGGTGATAAAGTTGCAGTTACATCCACTACCAGGTCCTTTATCCCTTTTCTTGGTGTGGTGAGGTGTTTCAACTTCTTAACTGTAATCACGTAATTGTCTTCTTTCACGTCTTTCAAAACCAAATTTCTTGACATTTTTGGGAATTAAACTCCAGCAACCACTTGTTCGCTAATTCGTAAAGCATGTTCAGGTCCGCCTGAAGCATTATGACATCCCTCTCGATTTTCATTCTTATCAATAGCTTAGCATAATCTGCAAACATTGACATGTTTGAGAATACTCCACTCGGAAGGTTATTTTCGTGACTCGGGAAAAATATTTGTCCCACTACCAAGCCATGCATTATCCCCCATGTTGTTTCCCTCCATACTGACACTTCATCTCTGTACGATCCTCGGTTTCCTATCTGTCAGATACTCTTTAATCCAGTTCATTATCTTCTAGTTACTGAAGTCTGCAACGTTTATGTTTGTGTTTCAACCTGTTGTAGAGAAACGTGTTAAGGAATTGTTAACAATCTAGGAAGATGCGAGCCACCCATACTCCTCTCTCATACATCTTCTCAACATCTATGTAAAAATACTCGAACAGGTTCGTAAGCTACACTGTCGTTCGCATTCTAAAAAAAAATTCTTGCTTATGCACAAAGTTAATCCAATATGGATGGTCCACTGTAGTCTTATTAATAATTTTATTCAGCAATTTGTAAGGTATTCACGTCAGTAACAAATATTTGTTATTTATAACGTTATGTTTTTCTCTTTTTCGCGAATATGATCGCCCAGTTTGCAGTCTCGAAAATTTTGAGTTTCAACAAATTCTTCATTACACAGCGTCTCTGCTGCTTCATTTAATGTCTACAGCGATATCTGGACTCGTGTTCCTGCTTTGCTTACCTGTAATTTCTTCATTATTCCTCTTCCTTGTTTACTGCCATATTTTTCTAGTAGCTTCCTTAGTGGTTTTAACCATTATGAAATCTTTTCAACCCGATCATCATTCTGTCTCGACAATAATTACATGAAATATGTTTACTTATTCTTTGAACTGACTGTCACCATGAGGGACATGTCTTCATCTTTTATTGTTCTAGTAACTTCGACTTTACCTACTCTATCATTTTTAACCTCTATGCTTCTTTCTTGACGCTAGTGTACTCATTTCTTGCAGTTCTTGGATCTTCAATGTTTGTCCTTGTTCTCTGTCGTCTGTTATTTTCCCAGTCTGTTGAACCATGTGTTACTTTCGATCTTCTCAACGTCTTCCCAAAATGGGATGTATCGTTCTTTATCTTCCGTGCACTTATGTGCTGTATGTGCCATCATTAATTTGTCACTCTTCCCTCTAGCTCTTCCTCACACTGGCCTTCTTGAAGGAATCCTCTCCCCTTCCTGCCATCTCTCCATTCTGTAGTTAGTTAATGTAAGTAAACATATGGCTCTTGTGTGTACCTGTTTGTATGTGTGTGAACAATATTCTTCGTTCATTTACAGATACCAAATACACAATATTCACATGTTCATATACATTATTACAATTAATATAAAATTCGTGTGTCACAGAGCTGCTCCATTCGTATATACGCGCACTTTAATAAAACAAAAACATGTGATTCCCTTCTGGTAATTATAATCCTATTGTTTGTATAAGACTGGATGAGGTACCCGGCTGTGCCCGGGTTTCCCTTCCCTCGTCCAAACCTCCTTCCCTCTCACTTCCACTCTCCTCACTCTCTTCCCACATCCCCTTCTGTCTTCCCCTTTCTCACTTCTCCCCTTTCTTATTTTCCCATCTTCTCTAGCAGCATACTCTCCTCCAACATCACCCTTCTTCTCCAACTTCTCCACTCTTTTCTAGCTTCTCTCCCACTCCTACATCATCTCCCCCACCACTTTTCCTACAACAAGCTCCCTGTTTCTACTCTTTCGTGGTAGTTGGAGATATGGTGAAGGCTCTTACTTGGTAATGTAGAGAATACACTCGGGCTGCTTCTGTGCTTAATTATTGATAGGTAACACAATATCTAGCTCACTAGAGGTTCACCTGCTCTAGTAGTTCACAGTACACTGACTTGGTCTTCAATCAGGAGCGGCCATGCCTTATCGGTATGACGTCAGAGGCCTAGCTGCTGCGTGATTGGCTGACACTCCAACCGTCTACAATTTGAAGGCTGACACACCTCTTCGAGCTCCGCTTCTTAGTGTGTGCACAAGGATATGTGTGCACAAGGACCTTAGAGCATACAAATGTGCATGTTACAACTGAGGCTTGTTAATGATCAGTAATAGTTCTAACTGGAAATACCACTAAGAGGTATTAGTCTAGGCCTGACCCATTGGGAATTAGTCCCACAAATCAACATAAAAAGACTACTGTCTAGGTGCAGATTGCCTAAGGGAGGAGGTAAACTCCAGTTAAAATTCACACAATTTATTTCAGATAACCCCCAAGTAGCATCACAATGACCTACCACATCCTACTTTACGTTAAATCTCAGACTCCACATAGGCCGGAGACGAGATGTACATACCAGCAAGCTAGTAATAGGCCTATGGTCCTTTTAGGGGCAAGTCCAAACTTAACATACAACGTAGAAAATACATATTCCACTTGCTAGTGACGGAGTTTCAGCTAACAGGATCCCCAGGTTCTAGCTTACAGGATCCCCAGATTCCAGCTTACAGCATCCCCAGGTTCCAGCTTACAGGTTCCCCAGGTTCCATCTTACGGGATCCTCAGGTTCCATCTTACGGGATCCCCAGGTTCCAGCTTACAGGTTCCCCAGGATCCAGCTTACAGGTTCCCCAGGTTCCATCTTACAGGATCCCCAGGTTCCAGCTTACAGGTTCCCCAGGTTCCATCTTACAGGATCCCCAGGTTCCAGTTCACAGGATCCCCAGGTTCCAGCTTACAGGATCCCCAGGTTCCAGTTTCAGTTCACAGGTTCCCCAGGTTCCAGTTTACATGATCCCCAGGTTTTAGCGTACAGGATTCTCAGGTTCCAGCTTACAGGTTCAACTAATTTCAGCTTACAGGATGCACAGGTTCCAGATTACATGATCCACAACTTCCAGCTTACAGGATTATTAGGTTCCATCTTACAGGATCCCCCGGTTCCAGCATTCAGGATCCCCAGGTTCGAGCTTAAAGCATCACCAGGTTCCAGCTTACAGTATCCCCAGGTTCCAGTTTACAGTATCCCCAGGTTCCAGTTTACAATATCTCCAGGTTCCAGTTTACAGGACCTCCAGGGCCAAGCTTACAGGATCCACAGATTCCAGCTTGCAGGATCCCCAGGTTACATCGTACATGATCCTCAGCTTCCAAGTTATAGGAACACCAAGTTACAACTTACAGGATCCACAGGTTATGGATTCCAGGATCACCAGGTTCCAGCTTACAGTATCCCCAGGTTTCAGCTTACAGTATCCCCAGGTTCCAGCAAACAGGAACCCCAGGTTCCATCTTACAGGATCCCCAGGTTCCAGCTTACAGGTTCCCCAGGTTCCAGTTTACAGGTTCCCCAGGTTCCAACTTACAGGATCCCCAGGTTCCAGCATACAGGAACCCCCGGTTCCATGTTACAGGATCCCTAGGTTCCATCCTAGAACAGGTTCGTAAACCACGCTGTCGTTCTCTTTCTAACAAATATTCTCTCAAGCACATAGTTAATCCAGTTCTACTGTAGTGTTATCAAATATTTTCTCCCGGGTTTTGTCAGGTATTCACGTCAGAGACAAGAGGCTGTTGTTCAAGATATCATGTCCACCTTTTTTCCTATAAATGATCGCCACATTTGAAATCTTCCGGGTCTCCCGAAAAAACACATTCGCCAGCAACAACTTACAGAGTGTAGTCAGAGGGTTATACAGCGTCTCTGCTGCCTCTTATAATATCCACTGTGATATTTGCGGGTGGTGTTGGTGCTTTGTTTATACATTTGCCTCAGAGCGTCCATGTGTGCACATGTGTCTCAGAGCCTTCATGTGAGCACATGTGCCTCAGAGCATCCATGTGTGCACATGTGCCTCAGAGCCTTCATGTGAGCACATGTGCCTCAGAGCATCCATGTGTGCACATGTGCCTCAGAGCGTCCATGTGTGCACATGTGCCTCAGAGCGTCCATGTGTGCACATGTGCCTCAGAGCCTCCATGTGTGCACATGTGCCTCAGAGCGTCCATGTGAGCACATGTGCCTCAGAGCGTCCATGTGTGCACATGTGCCTCAGAGCGTCCATGTGTGCACATGTGCCTCAGAGCCTTCATGTGAGCACATGTGCCTCAGAGCGTCCATGTGTGCACAATGTGCCTCAGAATGCCTTATTAGCACATGTGCCTCAGAGAACATGTTTGCACATGTGATTCAGACCAAACATTTAAGCACATGTGCCTCAGAGCAAACATTTAAGCACATGTGCCTCAGAGCATATATGTTTGCACATGTACTTCAGAGTGAATATGTGAGCATAAGTGCCTCAGAGCGTCCATTCAGGTGCCTCAGAGTACATGTGTGCACATGTGTCTCAGAGCGTCCATGTGTGCACATGTGCTTCAAAGCGTCCATGTGTGAACATGTGCCTCAAAGCGTACTATGTACACATGTGCCTTAGAGCTTGTATGTGTGATCTTGGGCCGAATAGCGTCAATGTTTGCACACGTGCTTCAAAATACATGTTTGAACATGTGCCTCAGAGCGAACATGTGTGCACATGTGCTTCAGAGAGTTAATTTTACTTTTAGCATTGGATTAATGGCAATAATTCTACAAATACACTTTCATGTAATTTACGTAGGTAAAGAGCCATACCCAGGCGCGCGCGCGAGCACACACTTGCACGAAACAAGCGAACACACGTGGTTTCCTTCCGGTAATCATAATGTTAGTGTTTATACAAGATAAGATCAGTGACCATGCAAGAATAATCAGGAACCGCAGTAGTCCAGGTGTGGGAGCGTCCTCCGCGGCCTCACAGTCCGCAGGTCAAACCCATTATTAGCTAAAGTTTCTCATTTTATTTGCTTAATTATTATTCTATTATGATTATTATAACTATTATTATTATGATTATTATAATTATTATTATTGTTATACCTTTAGTATTATTATTTATTTATTATTATTTATTATTATTATTATATTTATATGTTCATTTGAAGGTGAGAGAATATTTGATTTTATGTTTAATAACGTGAATAAATACACGAAAATTCAAATTTTTAAATTCAGTTTCAAGTAGATTGCAGAACAATTCGTTATGTTTGAGAGGAACATCACTCAGAGTCACTGTATAGAGTAGAAAGTCATGTCTTGGTTACTTAAGCGTTTCTCACCATCTTTAAGTCAAATGTTTACCTCGTTCTGTCTACGGGAGTGAGATTCAGCTCTAGAGCTCCGCCTCATAGTTATTGTTCCTGTTGCATTTATTCCACATGTGTGCACATGTGCCTTAGGTGTACATGTGTGCTCATGGACCTCAGAACGTACATTTGTACACATGTTCCTCTGAGTGTACATGTTGCACATGTGTCTCTGCGTACATGTGTGCTCATGTGCCTCAGAGCGTCATTTATGCAATGTGCCTCAGTGCGTAGATGCGTGCACTTGTGCCTTAGAGTATACAAGTGGGCACATTTGCTTCTGAGCGTACATGTATGTGTGTGCACATGTATCTGAGAGCGTAAATGTGAGCACCTATGCCTAGGCGTACATGTGTGCATATGTATCTGAGAGTATAAATGTGTGCACATGGGCCTCAGAGTGCACTTATGCGTCAGGCGTACATGTGTGGCACATGTCTCAGAACGTAAATGTTTCCACATGTGCCTCAGAGCGTACATAAGTGCACATATGCCTTATATGATAATTGTGTGCACATGTGCCTCAGATCGAACATGTGTGCACATGTGCCTAGATGATACTTGTGTACACATGTGCCTGAGAGCGTAAATGTATACTTATGTGCCTCAGAGCCTACATGTTTTACACACTCTCTCAGATCGTACATGTGTGCAAATGTGCCTCAGATCGTACATGTGTGCACATGTGCCTCAGATCATACATGCGTGCATATTACTCCCTTAGCGTCCTGTGTGCACATGCTCCTCAAACATCCATTTGTGCACATCTCTCAAAGCGTCCATGTGTGCACATGCCCTCAAAGTCCATGTGTGCACATGCTCCTCAAAGCGTCCATGTGTGCACATGCTCCTCAAAGCGTCCATGTGTGCACATGCTCCTCAAAGCGTCCATGTGTGCACATGCTCCTCAAAGCGTCCATGTGTGCACATATGCCTCAGGTACATGGTGCACCTTTGCCTCAGAATGTCAATATTTGCACATGTGCCGCAGAATGTCAATATGCACATGTGCCTCAGAACGAACATGTGCGTCAGAACATATATATGTGCACATGTACTTCAGAGAGTATATGTGTGCACATGTGCTTCAGAGCGTACATGCGTGCTTATGTGCCTCAGAGTAAATGTGTGCACATGTGCCTCAGAGCGTAGATGTGTGCACATGTGCCTCAGAGCTTAGCTGTGTGCACATGTGCCTCAGAGCATCCATGTGTTCACATGAGTCTCAGAGCATACATGTGTGCACATATGCCTCAGAGCGTAGATGTGTACACATGTGCCTCATAGCGTAGATGTGTTCACTTGTGCCTCAGAGCATACATGTGTGCACATGTGCCTCAGAGCGTCTATGTGTACACATTTGCCTCAGAGCATCCATGTGTTCACAAGTGCCTGAGCAGACATGTGTACACATGTGACTCAGAGCGTAGATGTGTGCACATGTACCTCAAAGCATCCATGTGTGCACATGTGCCTCAGAGCGTCTATGTGTACACATTTGCCTCAGAGCATCCATGTGTTCACAAGTGCCTGAGCAGACATGTGTACACATGTGACTCAGAGCGTAGATGTGTGCACCTGTGCCTCAGAGTTTAGATGTGTCACATGTGCCTCAGAGCATCGATGTGTTCACATGAGTCTCAGAGCATACATGTATGCACATGTGCCTCTAAGAGTTCATGTGTGCACATTTGCCTCAGAGCGTACATGTGTGCACATGTGCCTCCGACCGTATCTATGTGTGTGCACATGTGTCTCAGATCTCTCATGTGTGCACATGAAGTCTCAGAGCATCCATGTGTTCACAGGTGCCTCAGAGTGTCCATATGCGCACATGTGCCTCAGAGCATTGATATGTGCAAATGAGCCCCAGAGCACTCATGTGTGGACATGTTCCTCAGACCGTCGACGTGTGCACATGTGCTCAGAGCGTTCATGTGTACACATGTCCCTCAGATCGTACATGTGTGCACATGTGCCTCAGAACATCCATGAGTTCATATGTGCCTCAGAACATACATGTGTGCACATATGCCTCTGAACATACATGTGTGCACATGTGCCTCAGAGCGTTTATGTGTGCACATGTGCCTCAGAGAATACAAATGTGCACATGTGCCTTAGAGCGTAGATGTGTGCACATGGGCCTCAGAGCATGCATGTGTGCACATGTCGCTCAGAGCGTAAATGTGTGCATATGTGCCTCAGAGCATGCATGTGTGCACATGTCCCTCAGAGCGCTCACGTCTGCACATGTTCCTCAGAGCATCCATTTGTGCATATGTGCCTCATAGCGTTCATGTGTGCATATGTGCCTCAGAGCATCCATGTGTGCACATATGCATCAGAGCGTAGATGTGTTCACATGTACCTCAGAGCGTAGATATGTGCACATGTGCCTCAGAGCTCTCATGTGTGCGCATATGCCCCAGAGCATCCAAGTGTTCACATGTGCCTCAGAACACACATGTGTGAACATTTGCCTCAGAGCATACATGTGTGCACATTTGTCTCAGAGCGTAGATGTGTGCACATGTGCCTAAGAGCGTCCTTGTGTGCACATTTGCCTCAGAGCGTCCTTGTGTGCACATGTGCCTCAGAGCGTAGATGTGTGCACATTTGCCTCCGAACGTTCATGTGTGCACATTTGCAGCAGAATGTCAATATTTCTACATGTGTCTCAGAGTAGATGTATGCGTATGTGCCTCAGAGTACATATGTGCACATGTGCCTCAAAGCGTACATTCCAGCACATATGCCACAGAGCGTCCATGTTTGCTCTTGTGCCTTTAGAGCGTACATGTGCCTCAGAGCGTACATGTGCCTCAGAGTGTACATGTGCCTCAGAGTGTACATGTGCCTCAGAGCGTACATGTGCCTCAGAGCGTACATGTGCCTCAGAGCGTACATGTGCCTCAGAGCGTACATGTGCCTCAGAGCGTACATGTGCCTCAGAGCGTACATGTGCCTCAGAGCGTACATGTGCCTCAGAGTGTACATGTGCCTCAGATCGTATATGTGCCTCAGAGCGTACATGTGCCTCAGATCGTACATGTGCCTCAGAGCGTACATGTGCCTCCGAGCGTACATGTGCCTCAGAGTGTACATGTGCCTCAGAGTGTTCATGTGCCTCAGAGCGTACATGTGCCTCATAGTGTACATGTGCCTCAGAGTGTACATGTGCCACAGAGCGTACATGTGCCTCAGAGTGTACATGTGCCTCAGAGCGTACATGTGCCTCAGAGCGTACATGTGGCTCAGAGCGTACATGTGCCTCAGAGGGTACATGTGCCTCAGAGTGTACATGTGCCTCAGAGCGTACATGTGCTTCAGAGCATATGTATGTGTGCACATGTACTTTCGGATGTATATGTGTGCATATATGCCTCAGAGAGTACACGTGTGCACATATGCCTCAGAGAACATTTGTGCACACTTGCCTCAGAGCGTACATTTGTGCACACTTGCCTCAGAGCGTACATTTGTGCACACTTGCCTCAGAGCGTACATTTGTCTCAGAGCATACATGTGCCTCAGAGCACATATATTTATGTGTGTGCATGTACTTCCGGATGTATATGTGTGCATATGTGCCTCTGAGCTTACATGTGGGCACATGTGCCTCAGAGCATTTTTGTACTTTTAGCTTTGTATTAAAGACATTTGTATTCCACAAATACACTTTCATGCACCTTATATAGTTAAAGAGCCATGCACAGGCGCGCGCGCGTGCACACACTTACACAAATCAAGCGAACAAACGTGACTTCCTTCCGGTAATCATAATGTTAGTGTTTATACAAGATAAGATCAGTGACCATGCAAGAATAATCAGGAGCCGCAGTAGTCCAGGTGTGGGAGCGTCCTCCGCGGCCTCACAGTCCGCAGGTCAAACCCATTATCTTAAAATGGTGCTCATTTTATTTGCTTAATTATTATTTTTAATATTATGATTATTATAATTATTATTATTATATCTTTAGTATTATTATTTATTGATTATTATTTATTATTATATATTATTATTTATTATTATTTATAATTATTTATTATTATTATTATTATTTATATGTTCATTTCAAGGTGAGAGAATATTTTATTTTATGTTTAATAACGTGAATAAATACACGAAAATTCAAATTTTTAAATTCAGTTTCAAGTAGACTGCAAAACAATTCGTTATGTTTGAGAGGAACATCACTCAGAGTCACTGTATAGAGTAAAAAGTCATGTCTTGGTTACTTAAGCGTTTCTCACCATCTTTAAGTCAAATGTTTACCTTGTTCTGTCTACGGGAGTGAGATTCAGCTCTAGAGCTCCGCCTCATAGTTATTGTTCCTATTGCATTTATTCTACATGTGTGCACATGTGCCTTAGGTGTACATGTGTGCACATGTGCCTCAGAGCGTACATGTGTACACATGTTCCTTTGAGCGTACATATGTGCTCTTGTGCCTCAGAGCATACATGTGTACACACATGCATCAGTGCATTCATGTGTGCACAGGTGCTTCAGAGCATACATATGTGCACATGTGCCTCAGAGCTTACATGTGTGTACATATGCCTCAGAGCGTACATGTGTAAACACATGCCTCAGAGCGTACATATGTGCACATGTACCACAGAGTGTAAATGTGTACACAGTTGCCTCAGAGCATACATGTGTGCACTGGCACCTCAGAGCGTATATGTGTGAACATCTGCCTTACAGCGTACATGTATGCACATATGCCTCAGAGCGTACATGTGTGCAATGTGCCTCAGATCACATATGTGTGCACATGTGTCTCGGTGTACATGTGTGCTCAAGTGCCTCAGAGCGTGCAAGTGTGCACATGCGCCTCAGAGCGGACATGCGTGCACATGTGCCTCAGAGCAAACATGTGTACACACATCTCTCACAGCGTACATGAGTGCAGATGTCCCTCAGAACGTACTTATGTGCATACATATTCCTCAGAGTGGAAATGTGTGCACATGTACCTCAATAGAACGTACATATGCCTCGAAGCGTACATGTGTGCATATGTGCCTCAGAGCAAACATGTGTGCACATGTGTGTCAGAGCGTACTTGTGTGTTCATGTGCCTCAAAGCGGAAATGGTTGCACATGTGCCTCAGATGATACTTGTGTACACACATCTCTCAGAGCGTACATGAGTGCACATGTGCCTCAGAGTGTACATAAATGCACGTGTACTTCTGATGATAATTGTGAGCACATGTGCCACAGAGCGTACATGTGTGCACGTGTGCCTTTAGATGATACTTGTGTGAACATGTGCCTCAGAGCGTATACGTGTGCATACAACCCGTCCTCGCAAATTCGTATAGTCAATATTGAGTTATTAAATTCGTGCATAGGTGACATACTAAACATAATAGTTTACCTTGAAAAGCTTCATAGAAAACACCGACCTTACCTAACCTTGTTAGTATGTTAAGATAAGCATCTTACTGCTTCGTAATTACAATTATTACTTAACCTATACCAATAATAGGTATAGGTTACAATTATTACTTAACCTATACCTATAATAGGTTAAATAACAATTGTAATTACGAAGCTATAAGATGCTTATCTTAACATACTAACAAGGTTAGGTAAGGTCGGTGTTTTCTATGAAGCTTTTCAAGGTAATCTATTATGTTTAGTATATCACCTATGCACGTATTTAATAAGTCAATTTTGACTATACGAATTTGCGAGGACGGGTTGCGTGCATATGTGCCTCAGAGCGTTCATGTGTGAACGTGTGTCTCAGAGTGTGCATGTGTGCACAGGTGCCTCAGAGCGTCTATATGAGCACATGTGCCTCAGAGCCTCCATGTGTGCACATTTGCCTCAGAGCATCCATATGTGCACAGTTGCCTCAGACTGTTAAATTGTCCTTGTCAAGGTAAAATCTCTAGGAAGAGATTCGGCCTATTCCATTATCGCCTATTCTACTCATTCACGTCTATGTAACCAAGAACTGCAGCCAAGAACAACAACAACAACAACAGCTACTTCCAGATGTCTAGACAGTACTACCAGTCTCCTCCCTTCACAGCCCGTCACCCCACATAGCACCTGGGTCGCTGGGAGGCCATGCCCTACTAAACAAGCAGTTAAAGGAGCCGGGTCATAGTTAAAGAAGACATCAGCGCCATCTGCTCGGCCGATATTCTGTATAAATAGGGCTACCAAGCTCTCCAAGATTCAGATTACTCCTGTGTGCTCAACTGAGTAGACCCGTTGACACATCTCGGTGTAGTAACGGATTTAGTCAGACTAGCAAACAGCATTCTGCACCATATTTTATTTTGCATCTTGACGTAACGTAAATTTGATTGTTCATCTTGTTTGTTTTGCACACTTTGTATTAAAGCCAAACCTGGATATTATTTTATATTTTGTAATTTGTTTAAGTTTCAGTTTTTATTTTTAAAGTAAAATATTTTTAAATGTTTTTTCCCTCTGCTTTATCCTACAGTTTACCTCACTGTGAATATACCTTTTGCAGTTTCCTTTTTTTTTAATATTTTGTGACTGGCATTACAGACTGCACGACCACCAACGTTTACCGTCACAGCATCCATATGTGCACAGCTGCCTCAGACCGCTGATGTGTGCACATGTGCCTCTGAGCATCCATGTGTGCATAATTGCCTCAGAGCGTATATATGTGCACATGTGCCTCAGAGCATATATGTGAGCACATGTGCCTCAAACTTGTGTGTACAGGTGCCTCAGAGGATACATGTGTGCACATGTGCCTCATAGCATACATGTGTGCACATGTGCCTCAGAGTGTACATGTGTGCATATGTGCCTCAGTGTTAATTGTACTTTTTGCATTGGATTAAAGACAATAACTCTACAAATACACTTTATTGCCCTTATGTAGTTAAAGAGCCATACACAGGCGCATGCGCGTGCACACATACACGAAACAAGCGAACACACGTGATTTCCTTCTGGTAATCATAATGTTAGTGTTTATACAAGATAAGATCAGTGACCATGCAAGAATAATCAGGAGCCGCAGTAGTCCAGGTGTGGGAGCGTCCTCCGCGGCCTCACAGTCCGCAGGTCAAACCCAAGATTTATGTGTTGCTCCTTTTATTGCTTAATTATTATTCATAATAATAATAATAATAATAATAATATATAATATTATAATATTATTATTATTATTATTATTATTATTATTTATTATTATTATTATTATATTATTATTATTTCTTTATTATTATTATTTATTATTATTAATTTTTATATATTATTATTTATTATTATAATTTTATTATTATTATTAATATGTTCAGTTGAAGGGGAGATAATATTTAATTGTTGTTTAATAACATGAATAAAAGTACGAAAATTCTATTATTTCAATTCAGTTTCAAGTAGATTGCAGAACAATTCGTTATGTTGAGAGGAACATCACTCAGAGTCACTGTATTGAGTAGAAGAAAGTCATGTCTTGGTTACTTAAGCGTTTCTCACCATCTTTAAGTCAAATGTTTACCTCGTTCTGTCTACGGGAGTGAGATTCAGCTCTAGAGCTCCGCCTCATAGTTATTGTTCCTGTTGCATTTATTCTACATGTGTGGACATGTGACTCAGAGCGTACATGTGTACACATATTCCTCTGAACGTAAATGTGTACATATTCCTCAGTGAAAATGTGTGCACATGTCCTCAGAGCATACATGTGCCTCAGAGCGTACATGTACCTCAGATCAAACATTCAAAAATTCAAATGATAATCAGGGTAAATACATACATACAAGGGGCGATACAAATATTGATGAATTTATAGATAGAGTTAGTACATACAATGCCTAAAGCCACTATTACGCAAAGCGTTTCGGCAGAGCACATATGTGGAAATGTACATCAGAGCGTACACGTGTGCACATGTGACTCAGCATATATGTGTGCAACATGCCTCAGACCGTACATGTGTGCACATGTGCGTTAGAGCGTACATGTGTGCACATGTGCCTAAGATTATACTTGTGTGCACATAAGCCTCAGGGTGTACATGTGCGTGTGCACATGTGCCTCAAAGCTTACATGTGTATACACAGGCATCAAAGCGTACATGTGTTATAGGTGGCTCAGAGGTACATGTGTGCACATGTGCCTCAGAGCGGACATGTGTTCACATGTGCCTCACAGTGTAAGGCCTGTGTTGGAACATGCCCCAGATTCGAGGTCAAGTTTCTCCGGGATCCGTCCTCTTTCTGTGAGAAGGCCTTGTCGGGTTTCTGCTTGTGTGGTTTTTTACCTGGCATCTCTCTGCTGACACTACATAGTTCAGCTTTTCGAGATGATCAAGGGCCATATGCAAGGGATAGTGGTGGACAATGATTTTTATTATTTTATCCTCTGGCTTGAGTTCCTCACATTTTGTGTAATTTTTCAGAATCGTGTTGTGGCTGACTCGTCTTTGGGCCTCAGAATATATTTCCTCTGAGATTTGGTTTTCCTCTGATCTGGTGGGTGGGGGGTACTCTTTTTCGAGGGCACTACAGTGGCGTAGGAAGACTTACCTTGGTATGCTGGACCTTGAAAACTGGCAGTGCAGATTTAGTCAGAGGAGCTGGAGTGTGGTTGTTGGTAGAGCTGGAGAAGCTGGAGTGTTTGTCGGTAGATGGGTCGTCATGGAGTGGCTTTTCCTGTTTGCTTTATTCACAGGATGCCAATCGGCGTCACTTTCGGAACTTGTATCTAATATGGATTTTCTTTTCCGCACTGAGCAGCAACGCTGGTTCTATCACGATTTATTTCGTATTCCATTCTATTAGTCAAATGCTCACTGTGAGTGATGAGTGTGTATAAGAAGACAAATTCAGCGTGGAGTTGGCTCACTGTGATGTGGATTGGTCAACAAGGTGACCTTATATCAACTAAGTGGTCTTAGTGTTTAAGGGAGATTATTGCACAGGATAGGGGATTATCTTTACGAAAGAATGGTTCAGTTGTGGAATCAAGGTTGTATGTCAGGTGTACGACTTTTGAACATGTCATACCTCAGGATGGAGTGGTAAGTTCCAACCGGTTTAAATACAAATGAACAGAATAGCATCTGAGAGATATCAAATGGGGTTAACTCTGATCATATACGCCGATGATATTTTGTTTCAGGGCAAATATATTTCAACGTTAAATGGCGTTAGATAATTTCGTATATCTGTGTCATCATATGGGACTGGTGGATAATGAGGACAAAACTAAGTTTGAATGTAGAAGTCGGAGCCTATTATTCTGAAAGTAAACGGTAAAAATATAGAGGGAATTAATATATATAAATATTTTAGGCACATATGTTGGATATACCCATAAGAGTTTGGAAGCTGGGATGAACAGACTGTTGGGTCAATGTCTGCAGAGATTACAACCTTTGAAGGCCTTTGCATGCTATCGATCGGGAGTGGGAGTCCTTGTGTTACGAATGATATACTTGAGTTCTGTAAGATCCTAATTGATTATGCTGCACTGTCATTTCTTGTTTTGATAAAGGTAGACTGAGCAAGTTGTAGAAGGTACAAAATGAAGCCATGAGAAGAATCTTAGGATCCCCAAGAAATGCTATGATTGAGATAACGAGGATGGAATTGAAATTAAAAAATATTGGGATAGTATTTCAGAGATAAATGTAACCTCTGCCATTAGATTAATGAGAGGTAGGGGAGCTAATGAATTAATCCTCTCAGTTCAAAAGGTGCAAGTAATGAACAATGTTTGATAAAGTATAATAAGAGAGCACATATGAGTACATTATGTTCTTTTCCGACACTGAGCAGCAACACTGGTTATAAAGTATGATGTTAATCCAGAATGTATTGCCTTGCCTAAGAGACAATTCACATCACCATGAGAAGATTGTAACGTAGATATAGTAATTATTCCCCCTGCAAGAGAAAAATATATGTGTACGAGATTGGAGAGCTGAGGACAACATATGATTGTATTATTAGAAAATTACCTACAGCAAACACTCTCTTTCTGTAATGTGATCAGACAGTAGCTAGGGATAGAAAGGCAGGATGTGGAGTCTTGATTAGCACCATTTCGTCACCATTTGGTCCGGGAGACATCTCCCGTCACACAGGGTGCAGTTGCGCCTCCACAGATCTCCAGTATCATCTTTTGATACTGGTAATGGCTCAAAAGGGCCACCACTTACGGGCTATTCATGCCCGTGCCACCTCTTGGATGGCTTAATCTTAATCATCATCATCATCTTGATTAGGGAGTACACTGACATCAACACTGTAGATACTGTTATTGGACGCCGCTTAACTGACAATATCTCCTCAATGCAGGCAGAACTTCAACGTGTATTAGCAGGATTACAGGAAGTCATATGTGGTAAAAATGCTTGTTTCTTTATAGGCATTAGAGGAGCGTTGGAGTCTTTAAATAGCAGGCGATCAGTATACCAGAATATTGTGATAGAGTGTAGAGAGAATGTTGAGACATTAGAAAAGATGGGTATAAAGTAAGATTGATGTGAATCCCTTCACATGTGGGAATACTGTTGAATGAAGCAGTTGATGAGATAGCGAAGAAGCCACGGAAAAAACTCTTGTCGATGTTGTATGTCAGACAACTTTTAAAACAAATAATGACAAGTATCAAGATGATCTAAAAGGATGAAGACAAAGGTAAGAGAATGCCAATGGTGGACAACAGTAACACACTTAAGAATTAGGCAATAATAAATACAAATTCGTCCTTCACTTATGGGAGAGGAAAGTATAAATAGGAGCTGCCTCGCATGGGCCAATAGGCCTTTTGCAGTTAGCTTCACACTGATGTTCTTAATACCCTATTAATATCCCCTCTATTGTGTCCGTTCAACCACTTGTACACCTCTTTAATGTCACCCCGAATTCTTCGCCTTTCTAGAGAATGCAAATTAGTCTTAGTAAATCTTATCTTCATATGACATGTTTCTGATTTGCAGGATTAACTTTGTTATCCTACGCTGGACGTGTTCTCCTGAATTTATATCAGTAAACGTAAATTTCAACTTTTTGTAAATATTATTATTTATATTTAGTCTATTCATGCACATGTATAAACATACATGTATTGTATTGTCAGTTTAACTTTATTCTTTTGAACAAATACACACATAAATCACAATAGCGTGATGCATCAAATAAACAAATCCACAAGGGCGGTGATGAGGGTTCGAACTTACGCCCGGGATGATCCAAGACGCTGCCTTAGTCGACTAGTCAACCTAGTCGACTTTACTCTTATGTTCTGAAACGTTTGAATATTTATTAGCATAGAAAAAAACAAAGAAACAAGTTCCATCATCCA
>WNGS01159421.1:5276-20275 GCA_020271785.1 Procambarus virginalis
GCAGCAGGGAAGGAGACCTCCTCAATTATAGACTCTGTTGTCATTGGACAAGTGTAATAGTGAAAGTATTGGAAAAAATATGAAAGCTAAATGGGTAGAACACCTGTAGAGATAAGAATAATATCAGACCGACAGTATGGTTTTCGGATCTGGAAGATCCTGTGTATCTGACATTTACTCAGTTTCTATTATCGAGCCACAGAGATATTACACCGGAAAGAGATGGATTGGGTTGACTGACATCTCACTGGACCGTAAAAAAGGACTTTCTACAGAGTTCCACATATAGAGGTGTTCTGGGAAACTGGAAAATATTGGAGGGGGTGAATGTAAGCTTCTAACATGGATGAAAATTTTTGACCTGATAGAAACAAAATTGAGGGAGTGAACAGAGGCAATGTATACGTCCTGGAGAAATGTCACAAGTGGGTCAGTAAAACAGGGTTCAGTGTCTTGCACCAGGTGATTTTATGTCTACATAAAGGATCTACCATGGAATACAGAATATATGAATGTTTGCTGATGATGCTAAGTAATAGGAAGATAAGAAACATAGATGATGTCATGCCCTTCCAGATGACCTGACAAAATGAGTATATGGAGCCACTGCAAATGGAATTTATGTTAATAAATGCCATTTATGGAATGTGGATAGGAGACCATAGACCCCACACAACCTATATATTATGTGGAAAATCTTTAGAGAATTCTGATAAAGAAGAGACTAGGGGTGGTTCTAGATAAAATAACCTAGGACCCATGAAGAATTTTGTGCGAGGAGCCTATGCCACGCTTTCTAACTTCAGAAATTGCTTTAAATACATGGATGGCGATATACTAAAGAAATTGTTCTTACAGACTTTGTTAGGCCAAAGCTAGAATATGCACGGTTGTTAGGTGCCTCCTTCTCACTAAGAATGCACATCAACCAAACTGGGGAAAAGGTGCAAAGACATGCTACTAAGTGGCTCCCAGAACTGAAGGGCAAGAGCTATGAGGAGAGGTTAGAGGCATTAAATATGCCAAAACTAGAAGACGGAAGAAAATAGGTGATATGATCACTACGTACAAAATAGTAACAGGAATTGATAAAATCGATAGGGAAGATTCCTGAGACCTGGAACTTCAAGAACAAGAGGTCATAGATATAAACTAGCTAAACACAGATGCCGAAGAAATATAAGAAAATTCACTTTCGCAAACAGAGTGGTAGACGGTTGGAACAAGTTAGGGGAGAAGGTGGTGGAGGCCAAGACCGTCAGTAGTTTCAAAGCGTTATATGACAAAGAGTGCTGGGAAGACGGGACACCACAAGCGTAGCTCTCATCCTGTAACTACACTTAGGTAATGACACACACACACACACACACACACACACACACACACACACACACACACACACACACACACACACATACATTAAGGGGCCGTCCGGCCGAGCGGACAGCACGCTGGGCACGTGATCCTGTGGTCCCGGGTTCGGTCCCGGGCGGCTTGGAGAAACAATGGGCAGAGTTTCTTTCACCCTATGCCCCTGTTACCTAGCAGTAAATAGGTACCTGGGAGTTAGTCAGCTGTCACGGGCTGCTTCCTGGGGTGGGTGTGTGGTGTGGAAAAAAAAGTAGTAGTAGAAACAGTTGATTGACAGTTGAGAGGCGGGCCGAAAGAGCAGAACTCAACCCCTGCAAGCACAACTAGGTGAATACAACTAGGTGAATACATACATACACACACGTGTGTGCGCGAGAGACATGGGGGGGTGTGGTGACTGAGTGAACAGCGTTCTGGACTCGTAATCCTAGGGTTTGGGTTCGATCCCCGGTGATAGCAGAAACAAAATGGGCAGAGTTTCTTTCACCCTGATGCACCTGTTACCTAGCAGTAAACAGGTACCTGGGTATATTGGTATATTGGGTAAACAGGTATATTGCTGTTACGGGCTGCTTCCTGGTGTGTGTGTGTGTGTGTGTGTTGAGGGGGGGGCACAGTTGATTGATGGACAGTTGAGAGGCGGGCCGAAAGAGCCAGAGCTCAACCCCCGTAAGCACAACTAGGGGAATACAACTAGGTGAATGCAACCAGGTGAGTACAAACACGAGAGGCAACGACGCACCAGCTAGACTCGACCTCATATTCACCCTGAATGAGTCAGAAATAAGGGAAGTCAAAGTTGAAGCCCCCATAGGAATGAGTGACCACAGTGTACTGACATTAGAGTACTTGGTGGAGGTAGGGATAACCTATCCAAGGAACGGATCAGAAGGGAAAATGTTAAATTACCGAAGAGGTAAATATGATGAGATGAGGAACTTCCTAAGGGGAATACCATGGGAAACAGAACTCGGAGAGAAGACTGTACAGGATATAATGGATTATGTCACCCAGAAGTGCCAGGAAGCTGCAGACAGGTTTATCCCGGCCCAAAAGGAGAAAAATGAAAAGCAACAGAAGAATCCATGGTTCAACCAGGAATGCAAGGTAGCGAAGCAATTGAGTAAAAGAACATGGAGAAACTACAGGAATAACAGAACACCAGAGAGCAGAGAGAGATACCAGAGGGCCAGAAATGAGTACCTCAGAGTGAGGAGGGAAGCAGAGAGACAGTATGAAAATGACATCACGAGTTAAGCGAAGACCCAACCAAAGCTGCTCCACAACCACATCAGGAGAAACTGAGAAAAGGGGAGAACAAATACACAGAGAATGACAAGGAGGTGTGTGAATAACTCAACAAGAGATTCCAGATCTTCACAATAGAGCAAGGAGAAGCCCCTGTGCTGAGAGGTCATAAACCAAGCAATCTTGGAGGAATTTGACCTCACCAGTCATGAAGACAAAAGGAATCAGTTAGAGCTGAATGTGACAAAGGCTGTTGAACATGACAAAATCTCACCGTGGATGCAGACGCACTAAGTGTGCCACTCTCTATGATGTATAACAGGTCACTGGAACTATAGGCCAGTTTTCCTAACTTGTAAACCATGCAAGGTGATGGAAAAGATCGTGAAGAAAAGCCTCGTAGAGCACCTGGAGGGAAATAGCTTTGTATCAACATGGGTTCAGGGATGGTAAATCGTGCCTCACAAGTTAAATAGAATTCTATGACCAGGTGACAGAAATTAAGCAAGAAGGGGAAGGGTGGTAAGACTGCATTTTCTTGGATTGTCAGAAAGCCTTTAACATGGTTCCCTATAAAAGGCTGTTACAAAAGTTGGAGCAACAGGCAGGAGTAAAAGGTAAGGTGCTCCAGTGGATAAGGGAGTATTTAAGCAACAGGAAACAGAGATTAACGGTGAGGGGAGAGACATCAGAGTGGCGAGATGTCACCAGTGGAGTCCCACAGGGCTCTGTACGTGGACCCATCCTGTTTCTAATATATGTAAACGATCTTCCAGAGGGAATAGACTCTTTCCTCTCAATGTTTGCTGATGATGCAAAAATTATGAGAATCAAGACAGATGAAGATAGACAGACACTACTGGACGACCTCGACAAGCTGGAGGAATGGTCTAGAAAATGACTGCGAAAGTTTAACTCAGGAAAGTGTAAAGTAATGAAATTAGACGAAGGTAACAGAAGGCTGAATACAAGGTATCATCTGGGAGGTGAAATCCTGCAAGAGTCAAAGAGAGAGAAATATCTGGGGGTTGATATCACACCGAACCTGTCCCCAGAGGCCCACATCAAAATGATATCATTAGCGGCATATGCTGGACTGGCCAACATAAGAACTGCCTTTAAAAATGTGTGTAAGGAATCATTTAGAACCTTGTATACCACTTATGTCAGACCAATCCTGGAGTATGCAGCTCCAGCCTGGAGTCCACACCATAGGCACAATCAGAGAACACTGTATAAACATCAGAGGTCCACGGGTGTTCAATGTCCTCCCAGCGACTATAAGAAATATTGCCGGAACAACCGTGGACATCTTCAAGAGAAAACTGGACTGTTTTCTAAGAGAAGTTCCGGATCAGCCGGGCTGTGGTGGGTATGTGGGCCTGCGGGCCGCTCGAAACAACAGCCTGATGGACCAAACTCTCACAAGTCGAGCCTGGCCTCGGGCCGGGCTTGGGGAGTAGAAGAACTCCCAGAACCCCATAAAGCAGGTATCAACCAGGTATCACACCTAGTTAAATACGAGATAGAGTTAGAGAAGATTCAGAGGTATGCCACCAGACTAGACCCAGAACTGAGAGGTATGAGCTATGAGGAAAGGCTACGGTAGCTAAACTTCACGTCCCTGGAAGACAGAAGAATAAAATGAGACGTGATCACCACCTACAAAATTATCAGAGGAATTGACAGGGTGGACAAAGACAAACTATTCAGCACGGGTGGAACACGAACAAGGGGGCACAAGTGGAAACTTAGTACCCAGATGAGCCACAGAGACAGTAGAAATACTTTTTTCAGAGTCAGAGTAGTTAACAAATGGAATGCATTAGGCAGTGATGTGGTGGAGACTGACTCCATACACAATTTCGAATGTAGATTTGATAAGAGCCTAATAGGCTTAAGAATCTGTACATCAGTTGATTGACAGATGAGAGGCGGGATCAAAGAGCTGAAACTCAACCTCGTAAGCACAACTAGGTGAGTACACACACTCTGAAAATTAGCTCTCATCAACCCCAGGTGTCTTTGGTATTTAATGCTTAAGGTCAAAGACCAGGAAGCTCTCATGTCTTACAAGAAGCTTTCATCTCCTTAATGAAAGTTCTTAGCTCTTAGAGTGAGCTTTGAGCTCTTAGAGTAAGCTTTGAGCTCTTAGAGTAAGCTTTGAGCTCTTAGAGTGAGCTTTGAGCTCTTAAGAGTAAGCTTTGAGCTCTTAAGAGTAAGCTTTGAGCTCTTAAGAGTAAGCTTTGAGCTCTTAAGAGTAAGCTTTGAGCTCTTAAGAGTAAGCTTTGAGCTCTTAGAGTGAGCTTTGAGCTCTTAGAGTGAGCTTTGAGCTCTTAAGAGTTAGCTTTGAGCTGTTAAGAGTAAGCTTTGACCTTTAACTGCATGCTTTCAACTCCTTAAGGAAAGTCTTAGATCTCACTGGAAGCTCTCACCTCTTTCACAAAGGCTTGATTCGCAGGAAAAGCAAAACACACACACAAACCTTGAATACCACATATGTCAGACCAATCCTAGTGTATGCAGCTCCAGCCTAGAGTTCACACCTAGTTAAACACAAGACAAAATTAGAGCAGATTCAGAGGTATGCCACCAGACTAGCCCCGGAACTGAGAGGTATGAATTACGAGGAAAGGCTATGTGAATTAAATCTCACGTCCCTGGAAGACAGAAGAGTTAGGGGAGACATGATCACCACGTACAAGATGTTCAGAGGCACTGTCAGGGCACCACAGTAGGGGGGGGGGATTATCGTCTCTCAGGGTGTCAAAACTCCTGACCTTAGGAGATTAGGTCAGGACCAATATGTGACGCCGGTGGTCCAGGGCACCCACCCCCAGGTCCCCCCAGGTCCCCCCAGGTCACCCCAGGGCACCCCCCAGGTCCCACAGGTCCCCCTGGTCCCCACAGGTCCCCCCAGGTCCCCCCAGGTCCCCCCAGGTCACCCCAGGCCCCCCAGGTCCCCCAGGTCCTCCCAGGTCCCCCCCAGGTCACCCCAGGCCCCCCCAGGTCACCCCCAGGTCCCCCCAGGTCCCCCAGGTCACCCCAGGTCACCCCCCAACACCTGTAACACCTGCCAGCTACGCCACAGCCACGTAGTACAACCTGAAACACCTTACTCAGAGGGCTCCATAATGACCAACTACCCGACCTCGCCAAAAGTGCTGAAGCGTCAAGGGGTCCCCGACCTCAACCACCAAGCCCAACATAACTCCTACGGAACCACGCTAATTGGCTGACGGGTTACCACTTCCGCTCTCTTACCGCGAGATCTCATTGGTTAAAACATCCCCCCCCCCACCCCCTTCTTAGTCTGCTATTGGCCGGGCGGCAACAGCCTGCTCATCCATTTTCGTTATCAGGTAGCAGAAGGAGGGCATTCATCGCTATTACACGCAGCCCACAGCCACCCCTCACTACTCCTGGCTCTGGTACAGCCTCCCTCACTACTCCAGGCTCTGGTACAGCCTCCCCTCACTACTCCTGGCTCTGGTACAGCCTCCCCTCACTACTCCAGGCTCTGGTACAGCCTCCCTCACTACTCCTGGCTCTGGTACAGCCTCCCCTCACTACTCCAGGCTCTGGTACAGCCTCCCTCACTACTCCAGGCTCTGGTACAGCCTCCCTCACTACTCCAGGCTCTGGTACAGCCTCCCCTCACTACTCCAGGCTCTGGTACAGCCTCCCCTCACTACTCCTGGCTCTGGTACAGCCTCCCCTCACTACTCCAGGCTCTGGTACAGCCTCCCTCACTACTCCTGGCTCTGGTACAGCCTCCCTCACTACTCCTGGCTCTGGTACAGCCTCCCTCACTACTCCAGGCTCTGGTACAGCATCACTCACTACTCCAGGCTCTGGTACAGCCTCCCCTCACTACTCCAGGCTCTGGTACAGCCTCCCTCACTACTCCAGGCTCTGGTACAGCATCACTCACTACTCCAGGCTCTGGTACAGCCTCCCTCACTACTCCTGGCTCTGGTACAGCCTCCCTCACTACTCCAGGCTCTGGTACAGCCTCCCCTCACTACTCCAGGCTCTGGTACAGCCTCCCTCACTACTCCAGGCTCTGGTACAGCCTCCCTCACTACTCCTGGCTCTGGTACAGCCTCCCTCACTACTCCTGGCTCTGGTACAGCCTCCCTCACTACTCCAGGCTCTGGTACAGCCTCCCCTCACTACTCCAGGCTCTGGTACAGCCCCCTCACTACTCCTGGCTCTGGTACAGCCTCCCCTCACTACTCCTGGCTCTGGTACAGCATCACTCACTACTCCAGGCTCTGGTACAGCCTCCCCTCACTACTCCAGGCTCTGGTACAACATCACTCACTACTCCTGGCTCTGGTACAGCCTCCCCTCACTACTCCTGGCTCTGGTACAGCCTCCCTCACTACTCCAGGCTCTGGTACAGCCTCCCTCACTACTCCAGGCTCTGGTACAGCCTCCCTCACTACTCCAGGCTCTGGTACAACATCACTCACTACTCCTGGCTCTGGTACAGCCTCCCCTCACTACTCCTGGCTCTGGTACAGCATCACTCACTACTCCAGGCTCTGGTACAGCCTCCCCTCACTACTCCAGGCTCTGGTACAGCCTCCCTCACTACTCCAGGCTCTGGTACAGCCTCCTCACTACTCCTGGCTCTGGTACAGCCTCCCTCACTACTCCTGGCTCTGGTACAGCCTCCCTCACTACTCCAGGCTCTGGTACAGCCTCCCCTCACTACTCCTGGCTCTGGTACAGCCTCCCCTCACTACTCCAGGCTCTGGTACAGCCTCCCTCACTACTCCAGGCTCTGGTACAGCCTCCCTCACTACTCCTGGCTCTGGTACAGCCTCCCTCACTACTCCTGGCTCTGGTACAGCCTCCCTCACTACTCCAGGCTCTGGTACAGCCTCCCTCACTACTCTGGCTCTGGTACAGCCTCCCTCATCACTACTCCAGGCTCTGGTACAGCCTCCCTCACTACTCCGGCTCTGGTACAGCCTCCCTCACTACTCCTGGCTCTGGTTACAGCCTCCCTCACTACTCCAGGCTCTGGTACAACATCACTCACTACTCCAGGCTCTGGTACAGCCTCCCTCACTACTCCAGGCTCTGGTACAGCTCCCTCACTACTCCTGGCTCTGGTACAGCCTCCCCTCAATACTCCAGGCTCTGGTACAGCCTCCCCTCACTACTCATGGCTCTGGTACAGCCTCCCTCACTACTCCAGGCTCTGGTACAGCCTCCCTCACTACCATGGCTCTGGTACAGCCTCCCCACTACTCCAGGCTCTGGTACAGCCTCCCCTCACTACTCAGGCTCTGGTACAGCCTCCCTCACTACTCCAGGCTCTGGTACAGCCTCCCTCACTACTCCTGGCTCTGGTACAGCCTCCCCTCACTACTCCAGGCTCTGGTACACATCACTCACTACTCCTGGTCTGGTACAGCCTCCTCACTACTCCTGGCTCTGGTACAGCCTCCCTCACTACTCCAGGCTCTGGTACAGCCTCCCTCACTACTCCAGGCTCTGGTACAGCCTCCCTCACTACTCAGGCTCTGGTACACATCACTCACTACTCCTGGCTCTGGTACAGCCTCCCACACTACTCCTGGCTCTGGTACAGCATCACTCACTACTCCAGGCTCTGGTACAGCCTCCCTCACTACTCCAGGCTCTGGTACAGCTCCCTCACTACTCCAGGCTCTGGTACAGCCTCCCTCACTACTCCTGGCTCTGGTACAGCCTCCCTCACTACTCCTGGCTCTGGTACAGCCTCCCTCACTACTCCAGGCTCTGGTACAGCCTCCCCTCACTACTCCTGGCTCTGGTACAGCCTCCCTCACTACTCCAGGCTCTGGTACAGCCTCCCTCACTACNAACTCTGCCTTTCAACTGACGGCCCTCCTCGCTCCTCTCACCTCTCTACCTCTCTCACCCCACACTCACTAATTACTTCATTATTCATCTCTTCTCCTTCGTTTCTCTGATACGTCTGTGCAGTGAAATGTGTTCTAGAGTTCTCTAGAGTTGTGGGTAGCTGTTCAAGTCACGGCGCCTGGTAGTCCCCGCACCTAGGTAGTCCAATACCTGGGTTACAAGTGCTGAACGAGAGAGGTTGCCTTAGAACTCTGGGAGGTGCTCTAGAATAGTTAGCTACTGGGGCGAGATAACGGACTAAAGAGAACTGTTTCCCCCGACCTCGTTAGTTAACTGGGGGTGGAATAATTGACTAGAGAGAGCTGTTTCCCCCACCCCCCCGTTACACCAGGACCCCTCACACCGACCCTCACCACTCCCTCACACTCTCCAGGACCCCCTCACACCGACCCCTCGTGTATAACAAATCACTGGCAACAGGTGAACTGCCAAAAACTTGGAAGACGGCTAATGTAGTCCCGATATTCAAGAAGGGGATAGATAGGAGGCACTGAACTACAGGCCAGTGTCCCTAACCTGCATACCATGCAAGTTGATGGAGAAGATTGTGCGAAAAAAGCTAGTGAGCATCTGGAGCGAAGAACTTTTGCAACATCAGCATGGGTTCAAGGATGGCAGATCATACCTCACAAGATTAACAGAATTCTATGACCAGGCAACAAAAATCAGGCAAGAAAGAGAGGGCTGGGCAGACTACATATTTGGATAGCGAGAAAGCCTTTGACACAGTACCACATAAGAGACTAGTGCACAAGCTGGAGATGCAGGCAGGATTGAAAGGGAAGGTACTCCACTGGATAAGAGAGTACCTAAGCAACAAAAGACAGTGAGTCACTGTGAGGGGTGAGGTCTCGGAGTGGCGAAACGTCACCAGTGGAGTCCACAGGGATGAGTTCTTGGACCTATACTGTTTCTGATATATGTAAATGATCTCCCAGAGGGAATAGGCTCGTTCCTCTCAATGTTTGCTGATGATGCAAAAATTATGAGGAGGATTAAGACAGGAAGATAGTATGAGACTACAAGATGACCTAGACAAACTGAAGGAATGCTCCAACAAATGGCTACTAAAGTTCAACGCAAGTAAATGTAAGGTAATGAAATTAAGGGGAGGAAATAGGAGGCCAGACTCTGGATACAGAATGGGAGATGAAGTCCTTCACGAAACGAACAGAGAGAAAAATCTAGGAGTTGATATCACGCCAACCTGTTTCTTGAAGTCCACATCAAAAGAATAACATCGACAGCGTATGCGAGGCTGGCTAACATCAGAACTGCCTTCAGAATCTTGTGTAAAGGAATCTTTCATAACTTGTATACCACATATGTAAGGCCAATCCTGGAGTATGCGGCCCCAGCATGGAGCCCGTATTTTTGTCAAGCACAAGACGAAACTGGAAAAAGTTCAGAGGTATGCCACTAGGCTAGTCCCAGAACTAAGAGGCATGAGTTGCGAGGAAACGCTTAGGGAACTGCACCTAACGTCGCTGGAAGACAGAAGAACTCGGTGAGACATGATCACCACATACAAGGTTCTCAGGGGAATTGACAGGGTAGACAAGGAGGGATTATTTAACACGGGTGGCACACGCACAAGAGGACACAGGAGGAAGCCGAGTACCCAAATGAGCCACAGATACATTAAAAAGAACTTTTTCAGTGTCAGAGTAGTTAACAAATGGAATCCATTAGGAAGTGATGTGGAAGTGATCAAATGGTGTACATGTGGTGGAGGCTGACTCCATACACAGTTCAAGTGTAGATATGATAGAGCCCAGTAGGCTCAGGAACCTGCACATTAGTTGATTGCTAATTGAGAGGCGGGACCAAAGAGCCAGAGCTCAACCCCCGCAAGTACAATTAGGCAAGCACACACACACACACAAACACAGTGGTAAGAGTATGACAACAACAACATGACAGTTAACACTACAATTAAGAGGGCAGCCTCTGCTGCCTGTAGATATAGATCTCATCTGCTCATCAGGGCGACTTCAATCACGGAACCATAGACTTGGAGAACAAGGAACCACAAGAAGGTGAAGAAACACGGAGAGCTAAACTGTTGGAGGTGGCGACAAGAAACTTTTCAAGTCAGCATGTCAGAGGATCCACAAGAACGAGAGGCAACGATGAACCAGCGAGACTCAACTTAGCCTTCACTCTGAACGACTTAGATATAAGGAAATGGGTTTCGAAGCCCCAGTGAGAATGAGTGATCACAGTGTACTGATGTTTGAGTATCTGGTCGAAGAAGAGTTAATGTACTCAAGGAAGGGACCAGAAAGCAAGAGCCCGGCATTCCGGAAGGGAAACTATGAGGAGATGTGAGGATTCCTAACTGAAATAGCTTGGGAAACAGAGCTCAGAGGAAAGACGGCCCAAGACATGATGGACTACATCGCACAGACGTGTAAGGAGGCAGCAGACAGGTTCGTCCCAGTCCAAAAGGAAAAAAAAAACGAAATGCAGACAAGAAACTCATGGTTTATCAGAGATGTAAGCTAGCAGAGCAACTAAGTACAAGGGCATGGAGAAACTATAGAAATAACAGGACACTTGAGAGAAGAGAAGGATACCAGAGAGCCAGGAATGAATACGTCAGCGTGAGAAGAGAGGCAGAAAGACAGTATGAAAATGACATAGCAAGCAAGACAAAGACTCAACCTAAATTGCTGCACAGCCACATCACGAGAATAACAACAGTGAAGGAACAGGTAATGAAATGAGGATAGGGACAAACAGATTCACCACAAACGACAAGGAAGTGTGCGAAGAACTCAATAAGAAATTTCAGGAGGTCTTCATAGTAGAACAACGAGACGTCCCATTGATAAGAGAAGGAATATCTGCCCAGACAACACTAGAGGAGTTTGTGATTACCAGTGGGGAGGTGAGGAAGCATCTGCTAGAGTTGGACGTGACAAAGTCCATAGGCCCGGATGGAATCTCACCTTGGATACTAAAAGAAGGAGCAGAAGCACTGAGCCGCCACTATCTATGGTACACTGTTGATATGCTTGTAAAGACAGTCTGCAAAAAAACCAGTAGTAGAAATTGATATGGGTGTTTCATTAGCAGTGACAAAGAGAATACTTACACAAATATCTAATGAAGATCTCACTGACCTAACAAATTTACAAAGACCTGAACGCTGCAGCATTAAATATTACGATAAATATCGTGAGGCAAAATTTATATATGGAACTAATAGAGCAAGAACTCGGCATTGTGATGTTATAGTGGCCAGAATACGCCTGGGATATAGACGTATCTGGCAACTCTCTCAAAACCCAAATGTGGAATCGACTTGGTGTCAACTTTGTGAAAGTGTCCAATACACCAGGTGTCAACTTTGTGAAAGTGTCCAATACACCAGGTGTCAACTTTGTGAAAGTGTCCAATACACCAGGTGTCAACTTTGTGAAAGTGTCCAATACACCAGGTGTCAACTTTGTGAAAGTGTCCAATACACCAGGTGTGTCAACTTTGTGAAAGTGTCCAATACACCAGGTGTCAACTTTGTGAAAGTGTCCAATACACCAGGTGTCAACTTTGTGAAAGTGTCCAATACACCAGGTGTCAACTTTGTGAAAGTGTCCAATACACCAGGTGTCAACTTTGTGAAAGTGTCCAATACACCAGGTGTCAACTTTGTGAAAGTGTCCAATACACCAGGTGTCAACTTTGTGAAAGTGTCCAATACACCAGGTGTCAACTTTGTGAAAGTGTCCAATACACCAGGTGTCAACTTTGTGAAAGTGTTCAATACACCAGGTGTCAACTTTGTGAAAGTGTCCAATACACCAGGTGTCAACTTTGTGAAAGTGTCCAATACACCAGGTGTCAACTTTGTGAAAGTGTCCAATCAACCAGGTGTCAACTTTGTGAAAGTGTCCAATACACCAGGTGTCTACTGTGTGAAAGTGTCCAATACACCAGGTGTCAACTTTGTGAAAGTGTCCAATACACCAGGTGTCGACTTTGTGAATGTGTCCAATACACCAGGTGTCTACTGTGTGAAAATGTCCAATACACCAGGTGTCAACTTTGTGAAAGTGTCGAGTACACCAGGTGTCAACTTTGTGAAAGTGTCCAATACACCAGGTGTCAACTTTGTGAAAGTGTCCAATACACCAGGTGTCAACTTTGTGAAAGTGTCCAGTACACCAGGTGTCAACTTTGTGAAAGTGTCCAATACACCAGGTGTCAACTTTGTGAAAGTGTCCAATACACCAGGTGTCAACTTTGTGAAAGTGTCCAATACACCAGGTGTCAACTTTGTGAAAGTGTCCAATACACCAGGTGTCTACTGTGTGAAAGTGTTCAATACACCAGGTGTCAACTTTGTGAAAGTGTTCAATACACCATGTGTCAACTTTGTGAAAGTGTCCAATACACCAGGTGTCTACTGTGTGAAAGTGTTCAATACACCAGGTGTCAACTTTGTGAAAGTGTTCAATACACCATGTGTCAACTTTGTGAAAGTGTCCAATACACCAGGTGTCAACTTTGTGAAAGAGAAAACATGCCACTCTCTTGAACATTATATTGTAGAATGTCCCATACTGACTGACTTTCGCCCTCCTGGGCTGAGGTATGCTGAACTCTGTAATTACTATATGAGTACTGGAACACTTGGTGATATATTGGACTTGTACCCAAGATTGACCATGTAATACATTTGTTATATAATGTATTGTACCTATACAATATGTAATACATGTTATACAATGTATGCACTTATAAACTGAGCTTGTAAAAGCATCTTAATCACCTTCAGTGGTTAAATGTTAAATATCACACTAGTTTCTATAGAAGCTATCTTACCCCTGTCAAAGTAGGAGAGACATAGGTGTATGTATATATATATGTGGATATGTGTAGGTATATGTGCATACATGTATGTGTGTATTTGTATACAGGGTATGTGAAAGCTGGTCAGAATTACATTTCACCTTTGTAAACACACGTTAATGATACTATGTAAAAAGACACCTCGAACACTGCTTATGTAGGCCAGACGTAAATCAGTGCATATATGTATGTAGGTTAGCCTAGCATTTGTAAATCACTACAATCACCTTCTGTGTGTGATTGCTCAATAAATCACTTAACTGTATGTTTAACAGATCTCCAACCCTGTCCACGGGGGACAGAAGAAAAATATATATATACTGGTTAGCATTGTAATGTGTGGCCACGTTTGTGGTAGAAAATAATAATAACAAAACAAAAACTATCCATGATGAGGTACAACAAATCACTGGTTCACCGGATGGTGAACTGCCAAAAATTTGGAAGACGGCCAACGTAGTTCCAATGTTCATGAAGGGTATTCTTGAATATTCACACTCATAATATCACTTTCTCATCGTAAACTCACTCACGCATTCTATATATTATTAATATTAGACTCAGATTAGCATCACACACACAACACACACACACACACAACACACACACACACACACACACACAACACACACACACACCCAGGTGAGTGGAGCTCACCTACCATCACCCAAGCACCCAAAATTAAAACACACCAACCACGACACAAAAAAAACTCCCAGATCCCCCAAACAAGCAAACAAACACACAGACAAACAAACACACAAACACACAGACAAACAAGCACACAAACACACAGACAAACAATGACACAAACACGCTCTGACTACTTATAACAAAATCCTCACAATAATTAGCACGAATAATTTCACGATGACCCAATATGTGTAAAAAAAAAATAATCCACAAAATCGGGATGATGAGCAGGTAATATAAAGTCATTATCAACACGTGCAGCAGTCATCAACACCCAATATACGAGGCGAACGACGTCGTAACACAACGAGAGCCCCCGGTAACAACGGGGCCTCGTTGAGTCGGTTAATCGTGTTCACAAAATATGTGCCAACTACTAGACATGGCATCAACGTGTATTAGTTGATATTGCTAATTTATACATAGGAAGCAGGTCTTTTTCCGTGTCAAGTGGAGTGTGTGTGAATATGTGTAGTGGTATGTGTAGTGGTTAGTGTGTATGTGTAGTGTGTTAGTGTGTATGTGTAGTGGGTCAGGCACACTGAAGGGTGATTTGTACCTGGATTATACCTGGATGGGGTTCTGGGAGCAAATGAAAGCATGCTGATCAGTGTTCGAGCCTTCACACAACTGAAGTATGTGGTCAGTGTTCGATGTAGCCAGTCTTGCATACGCCGCTGATGATATCCTTTTTTGTGGGGCTTGAGGAGACAGGTTTTGTGTGATATCAACTCCTACATCTTTCTCTCTGTCAGTTTCGTCAAGGACTTCATCTCCCATTTGGTGTCCAGCATCTGGCCTCCTATTCTCTCCGTCTTCTAGTTTCATTACCTTGTATTACATGTCTTGAACTTTAGTAGCCATTTGTTGGACCATTCCTTCAGTTTATTAAGGCTATCTTACAGCAT
>WNGS01159421.1:21663-42721 GCA_020271785.1 Procambarus virginalis
TTTAGCTTAAGTTAAGTCTTCCCTTAAGGTCTTGACGATGTTTAAGGCCTTCCCTTAAGGTCTTGACGATGTTTAAGGTCTTCCTGGTCTGGAGATAGCTCCCTTAACGATTAAGTTCCATTAAGGTCTAGACGATGTTTAAGGAGAGGGGGAAGATAAGGTCTCCTCAAAGGGCTTCACGATCCTTATCTCTCGGGGAATGGAGAGACAATTCTCTTCAGCAGTGAGCTTGAAAGAGTTAAGATAACTCTTTGGGGGTGACGAGATTGATGAGCTGTGAGTTGCTGATCTGTACTCGCTAGACCTGTCCAGCGTTAGTGAGGGGTCGAGGGAGGGAGGGAGAGGTAGGGAAGGAGGAGACTCCCATCTTGAGTAGGCGTTCATTTTCTGGACAAGGGAGCCTGTATTAGGTGAGAAAGCCTCGTCTCTAGTTTTGGCCCAGTCTGGTTAGACTAGTCGGTACATTAGAGCCCTTAAAAGGCCGTCGAGTTCAAAGTGACTAACCTGGCTCAACTCCGTGGACAATCAGAGTGGTCGACCTGAGACGCAGGCCCCTCACCCATTAAAAAAAAAAATACGGGCTCACCATAGCGTGCCCGTGCTACCTTGGACACTTTTTGTTCCAGTAGCGAATATTAAACAACATCAAAGCACCCATTAACACTTCCATACTAGCTCTGCCAGTCTCAAGAACATCACTGCCATCTGAGACTCCACGTGGAAGCTGTTCACTTAAGACGGAGATACGAGTGAGATAAACTCATTCAGCGCTATGAATCAAGTGACTCGATAACTTCTATGACTAACATGGCTGTAAGTTAACAATATATCGTACTACTAATTAAGGGGCGACTAATAACGTATTCATCACAATAAACGAGTTTCATCACACTTACGAAATGATGATGTAGGATAGTGGCTCTTAGCTTGTTTGTGTGTGTGTGTGTGTGTGTGTGTGTGTGTGTGTGTGTGTGTGGTGTGTGTGTGTGTGTGTTGTGTGTGTGTGTGTGGTGTGTGTGTGTGTGAGGAGTGGTGGAGAGACAGAGACAGGAGAGATAGAGCATCATTGAAGGCGAATGAAATATAAGGAAGGAGAAAGATGTACCACAAAGGATGAGGAAGAACTAAATGAGGGACACTCCCCCCCCCCCCACACGACTCATCTCACACACACACACACACACACACACCACACACACACACACACACACACACACACACACACACACACTGGAGTAGGGTCTAGAGAGTGAGTGGGGGGGGGGGGGGGCAGATCAATCAATACATCACTCTTCGTGAAGGCGAACGAGAAAATATATTTTTCGACATGGAGGCCAAAAAGGTGGAAATGAAAGTGTTGTAAACTCCCATGCCTCGCTGGGGACAGGTTGCCGGGGGCCCTCAGGAGACGGCAGGCCCTACACACCATCACGGACCTAACAATGCCGGCTCCAAGATAACCTTCAGCGCATATACATATATCAATCAACACCAGCCTATCATACAAAAGGTGACAGAAGGGGGAGACAGGCAGAGGTATGCACAGGAGCCCGACAGAAGGGCTGGATCCGTCCCTTCAAGGTGGTGTTGGTACGCGTGGGAGTGCGAGTTGCCAACACCAAGAGTCTTGGTGATCAGTCCACCAGGTCACCGAGAAGAGGGAGCAGTCGCCCCTACAACAACACCTATTGTGTAAGAAAATACAGCCAAGGACACCACAACAACCAGTCAATGTTTAACGACATACACTCAACACGTAACACAACCGTATACAACAGTATACACAACAGGTATACAACAGTATACACAACAGTAAACACAACAGAGTACCAGTACACACAACAGTATACCAGCAAGTATCAACTAACCAACACCCAGCTATACCAGTACACACACACCAGCTAATACCAGTACACACAACAGTATACCAGTACACCCCAGTATACCAGTACACACAACAGTATACCTACATCACACAGTATACAGTACAACAACAGTATACCAGTACACACAACAGTATACAGTACCACACAACAGCTATACCAGTACACACAACAGTAATACCAGTACACACAACAGTATACCAGTACACCCACAACAGCTATACCAGTACACACAACAGAATACCAGTACACACAACAGTATACCAGTACACACAACAGCTATACCAGTACACACAACAGTACGTACACACAGCTATACCAGTACACACAACAGTAATACCAGTACACACAACAGTATAGACCCACAGTATACCAACCAACAGTATACCAGTAACACAAAGCTATACCAGTACACACAACAGTATACCGCCCACAACATACCAGTAACACAACATAACCAGTACAAGGATACCAGTAACCACAACAGTATACCAGTCAAACCACAACAACAGTATAACCCAGCAATACTCTACCCACTTCTACTTGTCATCGATGAATACAAATGGCATCACAGGAGAGCTGCTATAAGGAGGAGGGAGGGGGTATGGGGGGATGGGGGGGGGAGGGGAGAGGGTAAGAGTGAGGGGAAATACCCCACCGTTGAAGAGCAGAGGTGCACAGGTACTCTGAGGAGAGAGAACTATCACCATCAGAGTGTTCACAGTGTTCAAGCAGAGAACTTGAAAACACCTCTAAAGGACACCTATCAACCAGGAATGTGATTCATGCGTCAGGTTGGAAGCAGCCGCGTCCAACAGGCCACAACTAGAAACGGGCCGTAGAGACGTTGATCCCCGGAACAACCAACAAATAGACAACAGTTAGGAATGTGGGAGAGGAGAGGGGGGAAGCGAAAAACAGCAGAGTGGTGAAATGTGACGACTGATCTCCGTAGAGTTGCAGCGTCAGTCTAGCACATGGGGGAAGACCTACCAGGTGAGGGGAGATGAGGCTCAGGCACGCACTACGCCCCGGATGGATTAAACATGAACGCTCTTACGAAACCTGTACATCTTTCCTCAAATTTGCCGACTGTACTTAACATTTATTAAACAGTTGCCAAGCTTTTCAAACAACAAAACCCGAGGTTATTATTGTTATAAACAAACCTCGCAGCGCTCGGGAGCTCGCACGCACCATGGTAAATGTCAACACAGACGCCATGATTGATGAAAGATATAGAGGTTTCGTGTTGGGTCATTACTGGTCAGTAAGAGGCAGGTTGTACAGTGACATGTTGAACAACCAGGGGGCAGGTTAGACCACCAGGGGGCAGGTTAGGCCACCAGGAGGCAGGTTAGGCCACCAGAGGGGCAGGTTAGGCCACCAGGGGGCAAGTTAGGCCACCAGGGGACAGGTTAGGCCACAGGGGGCAGGTTAGGCCACCAGGGGGCAGGTTAGGCACCAGGGGGCAGGTTAGGCTACCAGGGGGCAGGTTAGGCCCAGGGGCAGGTTAGGCCACCAGGGGGCAGGTTAGGCCACCAGGGGGCAGGTTAGGCCACCAGGGGGCAGGTTAGGCCACCAGGGGGCAGGTTAGGCCACCAGGGGACAGGTTAGGCCACCAGGGGGGCAGGTTAGGCCACCAGGGGGGCAGGTTAGGCCACCCGGGGGGCAGGTTAGGCCACAGGGGGCAGGTTAGGCTACCAGGGGCAGGTTAGGCCACCAGGGGGCAGGTTAGGCCACCAGGGGGCAGGTTAGGCCACCAGGGGGCAGGTTAGGCCACCAGGGGGCAGGTTAGGCCACCAGGGGGGCAGGTTAGGCCACCAGGGGGGGCAGGTTAGGCCACCAGGGGGGGCAGGTTAGGCCACCAGGGGGCAGGTTAGGCTACCAGGGGGCAGGTTAGGCCACCAGGAGCAGGTTAGGCACCAGGGGGCAGGTTAGGCCACCAGGGGGCAGGTTAGGCCACCAGGGGGCAGGTTAGGCCACCAGGGAGCAGGTTAGGCCACCAGGGGGCAGGTTAGGCCACCAGGGGCAGGTTAGGCCACCAGGGGGCAGGTAGGCCACCAGGGAGCAGGTTAGGCCACCAGGGGGGCAGGTTAGGCCACCAGGGGGTCAGGTTAGGCCACCAGGGAGCAGGTTAGGCCACCAGGGAGCAGGTTAGGCCACCAGGGGGCAGGTTAGGCCACCAGGGGGCAGGTTAGGCCACCAGGGGGCAGGTTAGACCACCAGGAAGCAGGTTAGGCCACCAGGGGGCAGGTTAGGCCACCAGGGGGCAGGTTAGACCATCAGGAAGCAGGTTAGGCCACCAGGGGGCAGGTTAGGCCACCAGGGGGCAGGTTAGGCCACCAGGGGGCAGGTTAGGCCACCAGGGGGGGTTAGCAGGTTACCACCAGGGGGCAGGTTAGGCATCAGGGGGCAGGTTAGGCCACCAGGGGGCAGGTTAGGCCTCCAGGGGGGCAGGTTAGGCCACCAGGGGGCAGGTTAGCCACCAGGGGGCAGGTTAGGCCACTAGGGGGCAGGTTAGGCCACCAGGGGGCAGGTTAGGCCACCAGGAGGCAGGTTAGGCCACCAGGGGGCAGGTTAGGCCACCAGGGGCAGGTTAGGCCTCCAGGGGCAGGTTAGGCCACCAGGGGGCAGGTTAGGCCACCAGGGGCAGGTTAGGCCACCAGGGGGCAGTTAGCCTCCAGGGGCAGGTTAGGCCACCAGGGGGCAGGTTAGGCCACCAGGGGCAGGTTAGGCCACTAGGGGCAGGTTAGGCCACCAGGGGGCAGGTTAGGCTACCAGGAGGCAGGTTAGGCCACCAGGGGGCAGGTTAGGCCACCAGGGGGCAGGTTAGGCCACCAGGGGGCAGGTTAGGCCACCAGGGGGCAGGTTAGGCTCCAGGGGGCAGGTTAGGCCACCAGGGGGCAGGTTAGGCACCAGGAGGCAGGTTAGGCCACCAGGAGGCAGGTTAGGCCACCAGGGGACAGGTTAGGCCACCAGGGGGCAGGTTAGGCCACCAGGGGCAGGTTAGGCCTCCAGGGGGCAGGTTAGGCCTCCAGGGGGCAGGTTAGGCCACCAGGGAGCAGGTTAGGCCACCAGGGGGCAGGTTAGGCCACCAGGGGCAGGTTAGGCCACCAGGGGGCAGGTTTGGCCACCAGGGGGCAGGTTAGGCCACCAGGGGGCAGGTTAGGCCACCAGGGTGCAGGTTAGGCCACCAGGGGGCAGGTTAGGCCACCAGGAGGGAGGTTAGCCACCAGGGGGGCAGGTTAGGCCACCAGGGGGGCAGGTTAGGCCACCAGGGGGCAGGTTAGGCCACAGGGGGCAGGTTAGGCCACCAGGAGGCAGGTTAGGCCACCAGGGGGCAGGTTAGGCCACCAGGGGGCAGGTTAGGCCACCAGGAGGCAGGTTAGGCCACCAGGGGGCAGGTTAGGCCACCAGGAGGCAGGTTAGGCCACCAGGGGGGCAGGTTAGGCCACCAGGGGTCAGGTTAGGCCACCAGGGGGCAGGTTAGGCCACCAGGGGGCAGGTTAGGCCACCAGGGGGCAGGTTAGGCCGCCAGGGGGGCAGGTTAGGCCACCAGGGGGCAGGTTAGGCCACCAGGGGGCAGGTTAGACCAACAGGGGGCAGGTTAGGCCAACAGGGGGCAGGTTAGGCACCAGGGGGCAGGTTAGGCCACCAGGGGGCAGGTTAGGCCACCAGGGGGCAGGTTAGGCCACCAGGGGGCAGGTTAGGCCACCAGGGGGCAGGTTAGGCCGCCAGGGGGCAGGTTAGGCCACCAGGGGGCAGGTTAGGCCACCAGGGGCAGGTTAGGCCACCAGGGGCAGGTTAGGCCACCAGGGGGCAGGTTAGGCCGCCAGGGGGCAGGTTAGGCCACCAGGGGGCAGGTTAGGCCACCAGGGGGCAGGTTAGGCCACCAGGGGCAGGTTAGGCCACCAGGGGCAGGTTAGGCCGCCAGGGGGGCAGGTTGGCCACCAGGGGGCAGGTTAGGCCACCAGGGGGCAGGTTAGGCCACCAGGGGGCAGGTTAGGCCACCAGGGGGCAGGTTAGGCACCAGGGGCAGGTTAGGCGCCAAGGGGGCAGGTTAGGCCACCAGGGGGCAGGTTAGGCCACCAGGAGGCAGGTTAGGCCACCAGGGGGCAGGTTAGGCCACCAGGGGGCAGGTTAGGCCACCAGGGGGCAGGTTAGGCCACCAGGGCAGGTTAGGCCACCAGGGGGCAGGTTAGGCCACCAGGGGCAGGTTAGGCCACAGGGGGCAGGTTAGGCCACCAGGGGCAGGTTAGGCCACCAGGGGGCAGGTTAGCCAGGGGGCAGTTAGGCCACCAGGGGGGCAGGTTAGGCCACCAGGGGGCAGGTTAGGCCACCGGGGCAGGTTAGGCCACCAGGGGGCAGGTTAGGCCACCAGGGGGGCAGGTTAGGCCACCAGGGGGCAGGTTAGGCCACCGGGGGCAGGTTAGGCCACCAGGGGCAGGTTAGGGGCCACACCAGGGGCAGGTTAGGCCACCAGGGGGCAGGTTAGGCCACCAGGGGGCAGGTTAGGCCACCAGGGGGCAGGTTAGGCCACAGGGGGCAGATTAGGCCAACAGGTGGCAGGTTAGGCCACCAGGGGGCAGGTTAGGCCACCAGGGGGCAGGTTAGGCCACCAGGGGCAGGTTAGGCCTCCAGGGGCAGGTTAGGCCACCAGGGGGCAGGTTAGGCCACCAGGGGGCAGGTTAGGCCACCAGGGGGCAGGTTAGGCCACCAGGGGGCAGGTTAGGTCACCAGGGGGCAGGTTAGGCCACCAGGGGGCAGGTTAGGTCACCAGGGGGCAGGTTAGGCCACCAGGGGGCAGGTTAGGCCACCAGGGGGCAGGTTAGGTCACCAGGGGCAGGTTAGGCCACCAGGGGGCAGGTTAGGCCACCAGGAGGAGGAGTCAAGAAGGAAGAGAAGGAATGTGTGAGAAACGTGAGGGTGGAGCCCCCCCCCTCACACTCACCAGGACCCCTCACACTCACCAGGACCCCTCACACTCACCAGGACCCTCACACTCACCAGGACCCCTCACACTCACCAGGACCCCCTCACACTCACCAGGACCCCTCACACTCACCAGGACCCCTCACACTCACCAGGACCCCTCACACTCACCAGGACCCCCCACACTCACCAGGACCCCCTCACACTCACCAGGACCCCTCACACTCACCAGGACCCTCACACTCACCAGGACCCCTCACACTCACCAGGACCCCCTCACACTCACCAGGAACCCCTCACACACCAGGACCCCCTCACACTCACCAGGACCCCTCACACTCACCAGGACCCCCTCACAATCACCAGGACCCCCTCACACTCACCAGGAACCCCCACACATCACCAGGACCCCTCACACTCACCAGGACCCCCTCACACTCACCAGGACCCCTCACACTCACCAGGACCCCCTCACACTCACCAGGACCTCACACTCACCTCACACTCTCCAGTGAACACCGTAAAGGTGTTTTGTTTAGTTTTATGTAATATATAATATATATATATATATATATATATATATATATATAATATATATATATATATATATATATATATATATATATATATATAAGTACATGAGTCAAGCCTGACAAGATTTGAGAGGCGCCAGTTTGTCGGCCTGAAAGTGACACCTCTAAGCGTTAATGACCTCAAGTTGACCTGAGGTCAGCTCAGGTGAATTTCACCTTGCTTCTGCTAATCTGATAATTGTAGCTTGATAGCCTTCAAACATGCGGACATTTTAGGTGTGCCTGGTAGAGAGCCGGGGCTATCTACTTGTGGGCGGAGTTAGCTACTAGGGTTCCCAATAAATGCTGAGGGAGCTGTAGATTCGAGGAGGATAAGCAATAGGAGACCAGCCAGCAGAGCAGAGGACAGCCGCCGAGGCTGTCGGCCGGACGGGGGTTGACGCTGCCTGACAAGTGCAGACTCCCCCCTCCCTCTCTCTATTCAACTTAGACTCAATCCTTGCTGAGTGAACATTTAGGTGACTTAGTCGTGTTACAAATGTAAACTGCCTAAGTGTAAACAAGATCCTCACTGCCTGTGAGGGTCAGGGGCAGTCAAGTTGTAAGGTTCTCGAATTCTGGATGATGACTCACTTTGCATATGAATCTTGAACATTAAGTTGAATTGCTTAAATTATAATACTTATCATGTGAAATATAATTGATGAATTTATTATTTAAATTGTCTTTAAATTTGTTCCCTAGAGTTTTTGAGTTGAGATGAGAAAGCCTCTGCGGTTACTGGTTTCATGATTTTAATGAGTACATGATACAGATGGAACAGACTAATAATGACCTCGTGATGACATCTTTGAGAATATTGTGGTACAGACAAGTTCCATTCCTTGTCTTGTATGTAATGGTCTAGAATGGATGGTGGCAGCAATTTCTTCTTCTACTATCTACTCTTCTACTTCTAATATCAACTTTTCTACTTCTACTATCTACTTTTCTACTTCTACCTATATACTCCTCCCCTCTCCAAACTCTGCCTTTCAACTGACGACCCTCCTCGCTCCTCCCTCCTCTCTACCTCTCTCACCCCAAAGCCTCACTAATTACTTCATTATTCATCTCTTTCCTTTGTTTCTCTTATACGTCTGTGGCAGTGAAATGTGTTCTAGAGTTCTCTAGAGTTTCAGGTAGCTGTTCACGTCACGGCGCCTTGTAGTCCCCGCACCTAGGTAGTCCAATACCTGGGTTACAAGGTGCTGAACGAGAGAGGTTGCCTTAGGAACTCTGGGAGGTGCTCTAGAATAGTTAGCTAACTGAGGGCGAGATAACGGACTAAAGAGAACTGTTTCCCCCGGCCTCGTTAGTTAACTGGGGGTGGAATAATTGACTAGAGAGAGCTGTTTCCCCCCCCCCCCGTTACACCAGGACCCCTCACACCGACCCTCACCACTCACTTCACACTCTCCAGGACCCCCTCACACCGACCCCTCGTGTATAACAAATCACTGGCAACAGGTGAACTGCCAAAAACTTGGAAGACGGCTAATGTAGTCCCGATATTCAAGAAGGGGGATAGATAGGAGGCACTGAACTACAGGCCAGTGTCCCTAACCTGCATACCATGCAACCTGATGGAGAAGATTGTGCGAAAAAAGCTAGTGGAGCATCTGGAGCGAAGAACTTTTGCAACATCAGCATGGGTTCAAGGATGGCAGATCATACCTCACAAGATTAACAGAATTCTATGACCAGGCAACAAAAATCAGGCAAGAAAGAGAGGGCTGGGCAGACTACATATTTGGATAGCGAGAAAGCCTTTGACACAGTACCACATAAGAGACTAGTGCACAAGCTGGAGATGCAGGCAGGATTGAAAGGGAAGGTACTCCACTGGATAAGAGAGTACCTAAGCAACAAAAGACAGTGAGTCACTGTGAGGGGTGAGGTCTCGGAGTGGCGAGACGTCACCAGTGGAGTCCACAGGGATGAGTTCTTGGACCTATACTGTTTCTGATATATGTAAATGATCTCCCAGAGGGAATAGACTCGTTCCTCTCAATGTTTGCTGATGATGCAAAAATTATGAGGAGGATTAAGACAGGAAGATAGTATGAGACTACAAGATGACCTAGACAAACTGAAGGAATGGTCCAACAAATGGCTACTAAAGTTCAACGCAAGTAAATGTAAGGTAATGAAATTAAGGGGAGGAAATAGGAGGCCAGACTCTGGATACAGAATGGGAGATGAAGTCCTTCACGAAACGAACAGAGAGAAAAATCTAGGAGTTGATATCACGCCAAACCTGTTTCTGAAGTCCACATCAAAAGAATAACATCGACAGCGTATGCGAGGCTGGCTAACATCAGAACTGCCTTCAGAATCTTGTGTAAAGGAATCTTTCATAACCTTGTATACCACATGTAAGGCCAATCCTGGAGTATGCGGCCCCAGCATGGAGCCCGTATTTTTGTCAAGCACAAGACGAAACTGGAAAAAGTTCAGAGGTATGCCACTAGGCTAGTCCCAGAACTAAGAGGCATGAGTTGTGAGGAAACGCTTAGGGAACTGCACCTAACGTCGCTGGAAGACAGAAGAACTCGGTGAGACATGATCACCACATACAAGGTTCTCAGGGGAATTGACAGGGTAGACAAGGAGGGATTATTTAACACGGGTGGCACACGCACAAGAGGACACAGGAGGAAGCAGAGTACCCAAATGATCCACAGATACATTAAAAAGAACTTTTTCAGTGTCAGAGTAGTTAACAAATGGAATCCATTAGGAAGTGATGTGGAAGTGATCAACTGGTGTACATGTGGTGGAGGCTGACTCCATACACAGTTCAAGTGTAGATATGATAGAGCCCAGTAGGCTCAGGAACCTGCACATTAGTTGATTGCTAATTGAGAGGCGGGACCAAAGAGCCAGAGCTCAACCCCCGCAAGTACAATTAGGCAAGCACACACACACACACAAACACAATGTGGTAAGAGTATGACAACAACAACATGACAGTTAACACTATAATTAAGAGGGCAGCCTCTGCTGCCTGTAGATATAGATCTCATCTGCTCATCATGGGGGACTTCAATCACGGAACCATAGACTTGGAGAACAAGGAACCACAAGAAGGTGAAGAAACACGGAGAGCTAAACTGTTGGAGGTGGCGACAAGAAACTTTTCAAGTCAGCATGTCAGAGGATCCACAAGAACGAGAGGCAACGATGAACCAGCGAGACTCAACTTAGCCTTCACTCTGAACGACTTAGACATAAGGGAAATGGGTTTCGAAGCCCCAGTGAGAATGAGTGATCACAGTGTACTGATGTTTGAGTATCTGGTCGAAGAAGAGTTAATGTACTCAAGGAAGGGACCAGAAAGCAAGAGGCCGGCATTCCGGAAGGGAAACTATGAGGAGATGTGAGGATTCCTAACTGAAATAGCTTGGGAAACAGAGCTCAGAGGAAAGACGGCCCAAGACATGATGGACTACATCACACAGACGTGTAAGGAGGCAGCAGACAGGTTCGTCCCAGTCCAAAAGGAAAAAAAAACGAAATGCAGACAAGAAACCCATGGTTTATCAGAGATGTAAGCTAGCAAAGCAACTAAGTACAAGGGCATGGAGAAACTATAGAAATAACAGGACACTTGAGAGAAGAGAAGGATACCAGAGCGCCAGGAATGAATACGTCAGCGTGAGAAGAGAGGCAGAAAGACAGTATGAAAATGACATAGCAAGCAAGACAAAGACTCAACCTAAATTGCTGCACAGCCACATCACGAGAATAACAACAGTGAAGGAACAGGTAATGAAACTGAGGATAGGGACAAACAGATTCACCACAAACGACAAGGAAGTGTGCGAAGAACTCAATAAGAAATTTCAGGAGGTCTTCATAGTAGAACAACGACAAGTCCCAGAGATAAGAGAAGGAATATCTGCCCAGACAACACTAGAGGAGTTTGTGATTACCAGTGGGGAGGTGAGGAAGCATCTGCTAGAGTTGGACGTGACAAAGTCCATAGGCCCGGATGGAATCTCACCTTGGATACTAAAAGAAGGAGCAGAAGCACTGAGCCGCCACTATCTATGGTACACTGTTGATATGCTTGTAAAGACAGTCTGCAGAAAACCAGTAGTAGAAATTGATATGGGTGTTTCATTAGCAGTGACAAAGAGAATACTTAAACAAATATCTAATGAAGATCTCACTGACCTAACAAATTTACAAAGACCTGAACGCTGCAGCATTAAATATTACGATAAATATCGTGAGGCAAAATTTATATATGGAACTAATAGAACAAGAACTCGGCAATGTGATGTTATAGTGGCCAGAATACGCCTGGGATATAGACGTATCTGGCAACTCTCTCAAACCCAAATGTGGAATCGACTTGGTGTCAACTTTGTGAAAGTGTCCAATACACCAGGTGTCAACTTTGTGAAAGTGTCCAATACACCAGGTGTCAACTTTGTGAAAGTGTCCAATACACCAGGTGTCAACTTTGTGAACATGTTCAATACACCAGGTGTCAACTTTGTGAAAGTGTCCAATACACCAGGTGTCAACTTTGTGAAAGTGTCCAATACACCAGGTGTCAACTTTGTGAAAGTGTCCAATACACCAGGTGTCAACTTTGTGAAAGTGTCCAATACACCAGGTGTCAACTTTGTGAAAGTGTCCAATACACCAGGTGTCAACTTTGTGAAAGTGTCCAATCAACCAGGTGTCAACTTTGTGAAAGTGTCCAATACACCACGTGTCTACTGTGTGAAAGTGTCCAATACACCAGGTGTCAACTTTGTGAAAGTGTCCAATACACCAGGTGTCTACTGTGTGAAAGTGTCCAATACACCAGGTGTCGACTTTGTGAATGTGTCCAATACACCAGGTGTCTACTGTGTGAAAGTGTCCAATACACCAGGTGTCAACTTTGTGAAAGAGAAAACATGCACTCTCTTTGTAGAATGAATGTAGAATTATATTGTAGAATGTCCCATACTGACTGACTTTCGCCCTCCTGGGCTGAGGTATGCTGAACTTTGTAATTACTATATGAGTACTGGAACACTTGATGATATATTGGACTTGTACCCAAGATTGACCATGTAATACATTTGTTATATAATGTATTGTACCTATACAATATGTAATACACGTTATACAATGTATGCACCTATAAACTGAGCTTGTAAAAGCATCTTTATCACCTTCAGTGGTTAAATGTTAAATATCACACTAGTTTCTATAGAAGCTATCTTACCCCTGTCAAAGTAGGAGAGACATAGGTGTATGTATATATATATATGTGGATATGTGTAGGTATATGTGCATACATGTATGTGTGTGTATTTGTATACAGGGTATGTGAAAGCTGGTCAGAATTACATTTCACCTTTGTAAACACACGTTAATGACACTATGTAAAAAAGACACCTCGAACACTGCTTATGTAGGACAGACGTAAATCAGTGCATATATGTATGTAGGTTAGCCTAGCATTTGTAAATCACTACAATCACTACAATGACCTTCTGTGTGTGATTGCTCAATAAATCACTTAACTGTATGTTTAACAGCTCTCCAACCCTGTCCACGGGGGACAGAAGAAAATATATATATACTGGTTAGCATTGTAAATGTGTGGCCACGTTTGTGGTAGAAAATAATAATACCAAACAAAAACTATACATGATGATGTACAACAAATCACTGGTTCACCGGATGGTGAACTGCCAAAAATTTGGAAGACGGCCAACGTAGTTCCAATGTTCAAGAAGGGTATTCTTGAATATTCACACTCATAATATCACTTTCTCATCGTAAACTCACTCACGCATTCTATATATTATTAATATTAGACTCAGATTAGCATCACACACACACACACACACACACACACACACACACACACACACACACACGCACGCGCACGCACGCACGCACACACACACATACACACACATACACACACACATACACACACACACAGGTGAGTGGAGCTCACCTACCATCACCCACGCACCCAAAATTAAAACACACCAACCACGACACAAACACACAGACAAACAAGCACACAAACACACAGACAAACAAGCACACAAACACACAGACAAACAATGACACAAACACACAAACAAGCATACAAACACACAGACAAACAAGCACACAAACACACAGACAAACAATGACACAAACACACAGACAAACAAGCACACAAACACACAGACAAACAAACACACAAACACGCTCTGACTACTTATAACAAAATCCTCACAATAATTAGCACGAATAATTTCACGATGACCCAATATGTGTAAAAAAAAAAAAATAATCCACAAAAATCGGGATGATGAGCAGGTAATATAAAGTCATTATCAACACGTGCAGCAGTCATCAACACCCAATATACGAGGCGAACGACGTCGTAACACAACGAGAGCCCCCGGTAACGACGGGCCTCGTTGAGTCGTTAATCGTGTTCACAAAATATGTGCCAACTGCTGCACATGGCATCAACGTGTATTAGTTGATATTGCTAATTTATACATAGGAAGCAGGTCTTTTTCCGTGTCAAGTGGAGTGTGTGTGAATATGTGTAGTGTGTTAGTGTGTATGTGTAGTGTGTTAGTGTGTATGTGTAGTGTGTTAGTGTGTATGTGTAGTGTGTTAGTGTGTATGTGTAGTGTGTTAGTGTGTATGTGTAGTGTGTTAGTGTGTATGTGTAGTGTGTTAGTGTGTGTATGTGTAGTGGGTCAGACACACTGAAGGGTGATTTGTACCTGGATTGTACCTGGATGGGGTTCTGGGAGCAAATGAAAGCATGCTGATCAGTGTTCGAGCCTTCACACACTGAAGTATGTGGTCAGTGTTCGATGTTAGCCAGTCTTGCATACGCCGCTGATGATATCCTTTTTTGTGTGGGCTTCAGGAGACAGGTTTGGTGTGATATCAACTCCTACATCTTTCTCTCTGTCAGTTTCGTCAAGGACTTCATCTCCCATTTGGTGTCCAGCATCTGGCCTCCTATTCTCTCCGTCTAGTTTCATTACCTTGTATTTACATGTCTTGAACTTTAGTAGCCATTTGTTGGACCATTCCTACAGTTTATTAAGGCTATCTTACAGCATCTTGCTATCTTTCGCGGTCTTAATCCTCCTCATAATGTTTGCTTCAGCAAACATTGAGAGGAAAACACATTATGTGTGTGTGTGTGTGTGTGTGTATTTACTATTTGTGTCTGCAGAATCGAGCTATAGCTCTTGGACCCCTCCTTTCTAATCAATCTATTTTCCTCTATTATATCTACCACATATATTTATCTCTTAACACACGCACACACCCCCAGGAAGCAGCCCGTAGTAGTTGTCTAACTCCCAGGTACCAATTTACTGCTAGGTGAATAGATGCATCAGGGTGATAGATACTGCCCATTTGTTTCCGCCTCCGAAGGAAATCGAACCTGGGTCATTAGGACTACGACCCCCAAGTGCTGTCCACTCAGCCGCGGTGCCCCTGTGTGTACTCACTTAATTGTACTCACCTAAGTGTGTGTGTGTGTGTGTGTGTGTGTGTGTGTGTGTGTGTACTCACCTATTTGTGCTTGCAGGATCGAGCATTGACTCTTGGATCCCGCCTTTCGCGCCATCGGTTGTTTACAGCAATGACTCCTGTCCCATTTCCCTATCATATCTAGTTTTAAAACTATGAATAGTATTTGCTTCCACAACCTGTTCCCCAAGTGCATTCCATTTTTCCACTACTCTCACGCTAAAAGAAAACTTCCTAACATCTCTGTGACTCATCTGAGTTTCCAGTTTCCACCCATGTCCCCTCGTTCTGTTACTATTACCTGTAAACATTTCATCTGTTTCCACTCTGTCAATTCCCCCCGAGTATTTTATACGTTCCTATCATATTCCCTCTCTCCCTTCTTTTTTCTAGTGTCGTAAGGTTATTTCCTTCAGGCACTCTTCATATCCCATCCCTTGTATCTCTGGGACAAGCCTCGTCGCAAACTTCTGAACCTATTCCAGATTCCTTATGTGTTTCTTCAGGTGGGGACTCCATGATGGCGCGGCATACTCTAAAACTGGTCTCAGGTTGGCAGTGTAAAGCGCCCTAAATGCCTCCTTACTTAGGTTTCTGAATGATGTTCTAACTTTTGCCAGTGTAGAGTACGCTGCTGGCGTTTTCCTATTTATATGTGCCTCAGGAGATAGATTAGGTGTTACGTCCACACCCAGGTCTCTTTCTCGAATCGTTACAGGGAGGCAGTTCCCCTTCATTGTGTACTGTCCCTTTGGTCTCCTATCACCTGATCCCATTTCCATAACTTTACATTTACTCGTGTTGAACTCCAGTGGCCATTTCTCTGACCATCTCTGCAACCTGTCCAGGTCCTCTTGGAGGATCCTACAATCCTCAGGTCACAACTCTTCTCATTAAATTTGCGTCATCCGCGAACATTGACATGTAGGATTCTACTCCTGTAAACATATCATTTACGTAAATTAGAAATAGAATTGGTTCCAGCACCGATCCTTGAGGTACTCCACTTGTTACTGTTCGCTAGTCCGACTTCTCGCACCTTACTGTTACTCTCTGGCTCCTTCCTGTTAGGTAGTTCCCTACCCATGCTAGGGCCTTTCCGCTTACTCCCGCCTGCCTCTCAAGTTTGAATAGCAGTCTCATGTGCGGTACTGTATCAACAGCCTTTAGGCAGTCTAGAAATATGCAGTCTGCCCAACCATCTCTGTCCTACCTTATCCTTGTTATTTTATCGTAGAATTCCAAAAGGTTTATTAGGCATGATTTCCCTGTCCAGAACCCATGTTGATGTTTGTTCACAAAGCTAACGTTCTCCAGGTGTGCAACAAGTCTTAGCCTAATTATTCTTTCCCGTATTTTGCAGGGGATGATTGTCAGTGATACGGATCAGTAGATAAGTGCCTCCTCTCTATCTCCTCTCTTGAAAATCGGTACGACATTTGCCCTCTTCCAGCAACTGGGCAATTCTCACAACATAAGTGACTCATTAAAGATCCATGCCAGAGGCACGCTGAGGGCCTGCGCTGCCTCTTTTAGTATCCAGGGTGATACTTTGTCTGGTCCAACTGCTTTAGTTGCATCCAGTGTTGTCAACTGTTTCATTACCTCCTCTGCTGTCACCTCTATATCTGATAGTCTTTCATCTAGGGTAACCCCTTCCAACAATGGGAGCTGCTCAGGCTCGGTAGTGAACACTCCACGGAAACTGGCATTCAGTGCCTCGCAGTTTTCCTTGTCACTTTCAGTATATGCCCCCTCTGCCTTCCTTAGTCTTGTCAATTGGTCATTTCCGACAAATTCCTTCTTATATGGCTATGTAGTAATTTAGATTGCTTTTTCGCTTTGATTGAAATATCTTTCGCATAATTTCTTTCCGACACTCGTCTTATGTTAATGTAATCGTTCCTAGCTCTGTTACATCTAATCCTGTTGTCCTCTGTCCTTTGTCTTCTGTACTTCCTCCACTCCCTCCTGCTTCTCACCTTTGCTTCCTGACACTGTCTATTAGACCATGGGTTATATTCCCTCCTGCTTTTTTCCTTTACTGTTGGAATAAATCTCTCTTCAGCCTCCTTGCATTTCAATATGACTTGGTTCATCATACCTTGCACTGTTTTTCCTCTAAGTTCTTCCTCCCACTGCACTTCTCCCAGGTAGTCCCTTATCCTCCTGTAGTCCCCTTTCCTGCAATCAAGTCTCCTTTCCGAGACCTCCTGTCCTTTGGTCACAACTTTGAGTTCCATCATGTAGTCAAAGACTAGGACACAATGGTCACTAGCTCCTCAACCCGTCCTCGCAAATTCGTATAGTCAATATTGACTTATTAAATACGTGCATAGGTGATATACTAAACATAATAGTTTGCCTTGAAAAGCTTCATAGAAAACACCGACCTTACCTAACCTTGTTAGTATGATAAGATAAGCATCTTATTGCTTCGTAATTACAATTATTACCTAACCTATACCTATAATAGGTTAAGTAATAATTGTAATTACGAAGCTATAAGATGCTTATCTTAACATACTAACAAGGTTAGGTAAGGTCGGTGTTTTCTATGAAGCTTTTCAAGGTCAACTATTATGTTTAGTATGTCACCTATGCACGTATTTAATAAGTCAATATTGACTATACGAATTTGCGAAAACGAGTTGGGCTCCTAGTGGTATTTCATGTTCCAAATTCTCGATATCTTCTACATTCTGAGTGAAAATCAGGTCTAATAGGCTCGGTGCATCCCATCCCCTTTCCCTTGTGTCTTCCTTCACATGTTGTGTTTGGAAATTCCTGTCAATAACGTCTACTAACTTTGCTCCCCATGTTTCCTCCCCGTCAGGGGGATTCCTTGTTTCCCAATCTATTTCTCTGTGATTTAGGTCCTCCATGACCAGCAGCTTCCCTCTCATTCTGTGGGCTAGTGTTGCTGCCTTCTGCAGTTCATCTATGCATGCCTTGTTGTTGTCCTCATATTCCTGCCTGGGCCTTGTACTGTTTGGTGGTGGTGGGGGGGAGGGGGGGTTGTATATTATCAAGATAACAATCTTCCTCCCATCCGCTGTGTGTGTGTGTGTGTGTGTGTGTGTGTGTGTGTGTGTGTGGTGTGTGTGTGTGTGTGTGTGTGTGTGTGTGTGTGTGTGTGTATGTGTGTGTGTGTACACAGAGCCCTGGAGGCCTGTGTACCCAGCAGCAGGTCCGAGGATCAGCCCAAGTAATTGCCGGTGAAGGTCCACATCGCCCCCCCCCCCTTCCCGCCCCGTTAAAACGCTGCAATAGAAACGCGCCGACAAGCCTGATGCTCAAGCACCGGGAGAATGATCGGGAGGAGAGGCAGAATGATGATAGAGGAACCAAGTACGGAGGAAGGCAGAGAGAGAGAGTAAATGACACTATAATTCCAAACTCGGCCACCAGGGGGCCTTAGGGTCCTCCATAACAACAGAAACGAGGCAGAACACCTGGACAAAAACAACACCAGGATCTGGATGCTGACAACAACGTAAAACTATCGTCTTTTATTATGAGGGGCCGGAACGGGCCAGCCGGGCCAGCCGGGCCGGGCCAGCCGGGCCAGCCGGGCCAGGCCAAAAGTTGCTCACTCTCAATATTTACTCTGCTGCTGCTGCCGGTGCTTTTAGTGAATACTATATTACATCCTTCCTCCCCCCTCCCCAGAGGAGGTTCAGCCACAGAGGAGCCACAGTGAGGCAGGTCCCAGCCCTCACACTCAGCCACAGAGGAGCCACAGTGAGGCAGGTCCCAGCCTCACACACAGCCACGGAGGAGCCACAGTGAGGCAGGTCCCAGCCCTCACACACAGCCACAGAGGAGCCACAGTGAGGCAGGTCCCAGCCTCACACACAGCCACAGAGGAGCCACAGTGAGGCAGGTCCCAGCCTCACACTCAGCCACAGAGGAGCCACAGTGAGGCAGGTCCCGGCCCTCACACACAGCCACAGAGGAGCCACAGTGAGGCAGGTCCCAGCCCTCACACACAGCCACAGAGGAGCCACAGTGAGGCAGGTCCCAGCCCTCACACACAGCCACAGAGGAGCCACAGTGAGGCAGGTCCCAGCCCTCACACACAGCAACAGAGGAGCCACAGTGAGGCAGGTCCCAGCCCTCACACACAGCCACAGAGGAGCCACAGTGAGGCAGGTCCCGGCCCTCACACACAGCCACAGAGGAGCCACAGTGAGGCAGGTCCCGGCCCTCACACACAGCCACAGAGGAGCCAGAGTGAGGCAGGTCCCGGCCCTCACACACAGCCACAGAGGAGCCAGAGTGAGGCAGGTCCCGGCCCTCACACACAGCCACAGAGGAGCCAGAGTGAGGCAGGTCCCGGCCCTCACAAACAGCCACAGAGGAGCCAGAGTGAGGCAGGTCCCGGCCCTCACACACAGCCACAGAGGAGCCAGAGTGAGGCAGGTCCCGGCCCTCACACACAGCCACAGAGGAGCCAGAGTGAGGCAGGTCCCGGCCCTCACACACAGCCACAGAGGAGCCAGAGTGAGGCAGGTCCCGGCCCTCACACACAGCCACAGAGGAGCCAGAGTGAGGCAGGTCCCGGCCCTCACACACAGCCACAGAGGAGCCAGAGTGAGGCAGGTCCCGGCCCTCACACACAGCCACAGAGGAGCCAGAGTGAGGCAGGTCCCGGCCCTCACACACAGCCACAGAGGAGCCAGAGTGAGGCAGGTCCCGGCCCTCACACACAGCCACAGAGGAGCCAGAGTGAGGCAGGTCCCAGCCCTCACACACAGCCACAGAGGAGCCAGAGTGAGGCAGGTCCCAGCCCCACACACAGCCACAGAGGAGCCAGAGTGAGGCAGGTCCCGGCCCTCACACACAGCCACAGAGGAGCCACAGTGAGGCAGGTCCCAGCCCTCACACACAGCCACAGAGGAGCCAGAGTGAGGCAGGTCCCGACCCTCACACACAGCCACAGAGGAGCCACAGTGAGGCAGGTCCCGGCCCTCATACACAGCCACAGAGGAGCCAGAGTGAGGCAGGTCCGGCCCTCACACACAGCCACAGAGGAGCCAGAGTGAGGCAGGTCCCAGCCCTCACACACAGCCACAGAGGAGCCAGAGTGAGGCAGGTCCCAGCCCTCACACACAGCCACAGAGGAGCCAGAGTGAGGCAGGTCCCGGCCCTCACACACAGCCACAGAGGAGCCAGAGTGAGGCAGGGGTGGCATCACAAGATGTCAAAAGGACTGCAAAACAAAACATGAAAACATATATAAATTTGGCTACCTATGATTTGTCATAGGTTGTATTATTTGTAAATCACAAATCATGATTTGCCAATAGGAAAATCACGGCTCCTACAGATTTTCTTATTGACACGTCATGTTAGTTGATTACTCTCTGTGTATTGGCTACCTACTTTGAACTATAACTTTCTAGAGACACATGTCCCCACTACATGATATGATTAATGATCAAATATTTATGTTAAATACAAAAGTGTTAAAAACAAATCTGACCTGTGAATGGAGGGTGTGTCGCAGGAGAGAAAACTGTTGAAGTTGCTGAACGTTACGCACCACCTCCTGTGTGCTCTCCACTCTGTGCACTCCCTCTCCTCCAAGCTCAACCTCAATAACCTGCAGATATGGAATATAGTATATACTATATCAATAAAATAAACAGCTTATCTTACTCCCACATTACACAAGTCGAGCCAATACTGCAGTAGTGGAGCTCCGATCTGTTCCATACAAAGAGAGGTTTCAGACAAAATTAATCTCATAGCCAAAAGATAGCACCACAGTGTGTACTGTTGTGATGATGCCTTAGTCCACCATTTGCTTGAAGATAGGGTGATGGGTTGTGGGTATATCAGCTATACTGAACCCAGATTGTATGGCTCTCCATCAACAAATAAATAAAAATGCTGCTATTGGCCCTTGCAGTGTTTAAGTCACAGATGGAAATAAATGAAAATCATCAAATAAATAATTAAAACAATTTACTGAAATATTAGTAGTGGAGCTCCGATCTGTTCCATACAAAGAGAGTTTCAGACAAATTAATCTCATAGCCAAAAGATAGCACCACAGTGTGTACTGTTGTGATGATGCCTTAGTCCACCATTTGCTTGAAGATAGTGTGATGGGTTGTGGTATATCAGCTATACTGAACC
>WNGS01159422.1:73041-85055 GCA_020271785.1 Procambarus virginalis
TTGGCGCTTTCGGCGAGTAATGTCAATACTTTTCAATGTGGTGCAGCTATGCATTATGATTTGCCGACATTTTATACATATGTTCTTATAGACAATTCTATTGCGAACACAGTGATACCAAATTTAAATACGTAGGCAACAAATAATGTCAGAGAGTAAATAGAGTATCCTTTTTTGTCTCACCGCTTGGCGCCGAGGTGCCGAAAGCACAAGCCAATTTTTTTTCTCTTACGCGGGGGGTCAGAAGTGATTTATTAAGAAGGATGACCGCAGCACCATCAAAGATTTCGGGACGTTATTAAAGAGTAGGGTTGACGATCTTACTACGGAACTGGGGTTAGTTTCGAGTCAGGCAGAGCGACTAGCCAAACAATTGTTCTGCAGAACGTTACCGTCTGCTATGGGGCCAATTTTTAGCTGCGGAGGGAGCGTTTTGTGAGTTATAAAGACTAGTCCAACAGGCCGCCACAGCCTTAGACAGGCAGATGCTCACGGAGACGTCGGGCGCTCAGTCGTCCCCATACGTAGAGGCGTTAAGTAAAGGCGAGGGGGACAAGACGAATAACTCTGGCGCAGGTTCGTCAGGCGGGAAGCAGCCCACAGCTGCACGTTCGAGCCACCCTGCGCATGGTACCAACAGGGACCCGCGGAGGCGTTACTCCTGCGGGAAGCGCGGACACATACAGAGGGACTGTAAAGTCACTAGTACAAATGCATAAAAGAAGGCTCCTAGTGATGGTAGGCCTACTTTGGAGGTGAAAGTGGAATGTGCAAGATTGACAGCTTTTGTTGATACGGGAAGCCAGGCAACTGTAATTAAAAGTCAGCCTTCAGCGATTTTAAGTATGCACGTCTTAAACGTAGCGCAAAGACATCAACAGCGGTCAATGGGGAAAAGATTGAGATCGTGGGTCAAGGTACAGTTAATTTTGAGATTGATGGGGTATTGCAGCCTCACACATGTACGATCATAGAGAACCTTGATTTTCCGGGTCACATCTTAATGGGAACTGATTTTGTCGCGATTTGATTATTCCTTGTCTGCTCAAAAAGGGGCTAGGAACTGCAGGTTGCAGTTGGGACAGACTTCCTACCCAGTGGAGATGATCGATCATCCCCCAGTTGTAGCTTCAATTAAGAGGAAGCAGAAATATAATGCGCACTACCCAAAATTGATTTTTAAGTCTCTTCCACATACATTTAAGAGGTCATGCGCATTGCATGCATTGACCAGAGTTGCCCACCACATTCTGTTAAATATATTAAATTAGCCAGGGACGTCGCATACAACCAGGTGGCTGGGAGATGTGATAGCTTATTGATTTCTCATCACTTAATTGTAGTGCTCGATAAAGGTGCACTCATTCCAGTTGTCAATCTTTCACATAAGACTTTTCGCTTCAGGGCAGGTGATAGGGTATCTCGGGGAACCATGGTGGAGGACACAGAAATCTTTCACAACGAGTCAGCTGAGACGCCAACCGTCACTGCACAATGTAGTGCATTAAACATTATAGATACTAAAACACCATCCAAAGTACAGTATGAGACGAGAAATGTTGCACGGAATGTAGAGAGGTAGAAAAATTAATTTCAGCACTTGATTTGCAACATGTTACACAGGTGGATAGGAAGGCACTGAGGAGTTTTGCGGAAATTCCCTAGATTATTTGAGACAGAGGATGACCAGATTGGTCTCCTTGATAAGATTGAGCACACCATTCCAACTGGTGATCATTTGCCTGTGTACACGAGACAGTGGAGGTTGCCGGAACAGACAAAGAACGTTATCAGGGAGGAGTGCCAGAAAATGTTGAGGCAGGGTGTGATAGAGCCTAGTACGTCACCGTGGCTCTCTCTTGTTGTGCTAGTTCGGAAACCGGACGGTAGTTATCGTTTCTGTGTTGACTACCGGAAGGTGAACGAAATAATTAAGGATGATGTGTATCCGTTGCCCTGAATACAGGAGATAATAGATCAATTTAGTGCTGCAAAGTATTTCTCAACTCTTGACGCGAAATCGGCGTATTGGGCGAATCCGGTGGCAGAACAGGATAGGGATAAAACGGCATTCTCGGATAGTAGGCACACTTATCAATTCCGTAGGATGCTGTTTGGTTAAAGACAGCGCCTTCGTCGCTTCAGAGGGCAATAAACTTCATAATTAGTCCGGTCCTGGGTAGGCATTCTTTAGCGTACCTGGATGATGTGGTGATATATTCCAGAACGTTTGAGGAACACCTACGGGACTTAACTGAGACTAACGTTGTAAGATCAGGTAGGGTTCAAGCTAAGCGTTCAGAAGTGCACCCTGGCGGCCCAGAAATTCAAATTTCTGGGGTTCCAGGGTGCCCAGACAGTATCCGACCTGACCCAGATTCTTGCCGCGCCATTGCCCACATGCCTATTCCAAGGACAGCAAAGGACGTGCGTAGGTTTTTGGGGGCGGTCGGATATTTTCGTCGTCATATTGAAGGTTTCGCTGGCATTTCAGCACCCTGACTGATCTGACAAAGAAAAATGCAAAGTTTGTGTGGAAATCTGAGCATGACGAAGCCTATCGCAAACTGAAGGACCAACTAATCACGACACCGGTATTGGCCATTCCTGATTTTGAGAGAGTGGGAGGTGCACACTGACGCCAGCGGTATAGCTATTGGCGGGTGCTTAATTCAGCGAGATGAGGATAATTTACCCCATCTGGTAGCCTATTTCAGTAGAAAGGTCAAAGGACCTGAAGTTTGCTATTCAGCTACGGATCGGGAGTCACTGGCTGTAGTAGAATCAGTTAGGTATTTCGAGCCTTACCTATTTCAGCGGCACTTTGTAACAGACCATCGAGTGTTGACGCACATTTAAAAAGCGAACAAAATGCCCACGAATGTCACGCTGGTCTCACGAACTTTCAGCCCAATCATTCCAGATTTTGTACAAGCCTGGTCCAGCACATGTTATGCCAGATACGCTAAGTAGAAACATAGCGTCGGTTAAAGTTATTGAAAATATTGAAACAATTCCATCAGATAAAATGAGAGAATACCAGATGAGCGAGCCTAGATGGAAAGAAATTATTGAGTATTTAGAAGGTGGAAAATACCCAAAAAGAAAGAATTTGCCTATTCATGATTGTGAGATGAAACAGGACGTCCTGTATTATATTAGTAGCCAGAATGATAGGGCAGTATTTCAACTAGTTATTCCGGACGCGTTGTGGTCATCAGCATTAAAGCTTGCGCATGCATCTAAATTGCAGGGCATCCGGGGTCTTTAAAACCCACTTAAAGGCAATGTCTCTTTTATTTCCCAGGATTACTTTCTGAAGTAATCCATTTCGTGAAGTCGTGCCTTCGTTGCCAGAGGAGGAAAGGTACCCTTAAGGTACAAACCCCACTTCAGGAATTTCCTGAAATTCGTGAACCTTTAGACCGTGTGGGGGCCGATTATATTGATTTACATCACAGTCATTCTGTGACAGAGAATATTTACATCACAGTCACAGGGAATAGATACGTGTTGGTGCTAGTTGACCATTTGTCTAGGTACACTACACTAGTTGCATTACCTCAGAAGGATTCTCGTACGGTTGCAGATGCGTTCTTGCATAGGTTCGTTACTGTATTCGGACCTCCTAAAGTTTTAGTCTCTGACCGGGGTCAAGAATTCAATGGGAATATATTTAGGGAAGTTTGTAAGATTTGAGACAACTTCGACTTTTACAACAGCCTACCACCCACAAGCAAACGGAATGACAGAACAGACCAATCGTTCAGTCAAGGATATGCTCGCAGTCGTTGCTGAACATGATGCAAACTCTTGGGATGAACACCTACCCTATGTTCAATTAGCCTTTAATACTGCCATCCACCAATCGATTAACACCCCACCCCTTCATTTGTTACTGGTAATCCATGCAATTTCCCCTCAGGTCTGCTTAACAGACATAATGTTGCATACATACGGGGAGGACAATCCTTCAGAGGTCCTTGGAAAAATGAGAAATGCATGGAACATTGCAGCTGAAGCGTCTAAGAAGGCACGGAATCGGTATGCTCATTTTTATGACAAGAAAGTGCGCGCCCTTGAGTTGAAAGAAGGAAGCCTCGTATTGAGAGTGAATGAGGCTACGCTCGCCAATCAAAGTAGGAAACTAGCTCGGAGGTGGCGAGGCCCGTATAGAGTAGTTAAAAGGGCGGGGCCAGTTAATCTTGTTATAAAAGGAGTATTCGAGGACCAGGTGGAAAGGACAATTCATGTAAATAAATAAAAACATTATCATGCTAGAGAGGAATTGGAACTGCCTTCAGCGGGTCTAGTTCCTGACTCAGCAGTTCTGACTCATGGATTCACTGATGAGTCAGAGGATGAGGATGACCCTCTGTCATTACTCGTCAGTAGTCAGGTGCAGTCTCGCCACCCTATGGTGACAAGATCTCGCGCTATACAGTAAAGTAACTTCCTTGGTTAGTATACTTTAGAATTCTTTAGATTTTCCTGTAGAGGCAATGATATGAACTATTACTATACTTAAACTCGGGTAGCAGCTTTTACCGTGCTCTAGGGTTCCACCTCCACCTAACCCAGAGTATATCTATGCTTCCGCTGCGCTGTGTCTGTCTGTTCCCAGGTCTGATTGGTACACCGACCCAGTTGTTCCAGCCACACGTGAACCTTTGTCTGTAAAGACCGAGGGGCGGAGGCACGTTACACAAAGCCCTTCCCCCACCAGACCCAGTAACCCATACATCAGTTACTTTGGGGATGAGTGACTGTCCAAGAGTCACCCGGCCGACGCCTCACGTCACTAAACGAGGTTGTTAGGGCCAGCGAGCTGTCCACATATAGCAGTCACCAGAGGTGCCATACAACGCCGGGGTAGCTGTCTCGAGATCACCACTACCCACTGCTGCGTCATCAAGACTGCAGCCATTCCAGCAGTGCTGGAGGAGTGGTCAAGGAAATGGAAAGCAAGTAGCAGTACTCAAGAGTTTTGCTGGAAGATAAATGATTACGTCATCTGAAGCAACAGGAACGCGGAACTAAGGTGGTCACAGGTGGAAGGCACGGTCTCCCTACAGAGTTCCGGGACCTGCCAATAGAAGGTCGCAAAATTGTCTCCTTCGGCCTAAAGTCGGCGGTACGAGGGTATACACAGTTGGTGTTTACGGCCTAGTAACCTGGTGACATCAAGAAACGCCCGAGAAGTCATGAGCAATGATGGAAGACGAGATTCACCTGTTCTGCAAACAAGCAACCCGCCTCTACGACCCCTCTGACACCACTCCTGTTAAGAGATACCATTGGTACATCCAGTCCTGCTCTGCTGTGGTCATCTGCGCCGTCAAGTTTAACATCAAGACTGCCGTGTGAACTGTATTGAGATGAAGGCGTATGGACTGTCGGGAGCAAGATCAATGGCTGAAGTAACAGTATTCTACAGTTGTCACTTGGCGCTCCGCTCTACTACACACTGTCGTCGTTCAAGAGTACCGGATGGGAGTACAAGAGGACCAGGTATCGATGTCTACGCATGGGAGAAGCAAGATCGACAACATCACCGTCAGCGACTACATTCAGCGTCCATCAGCATCGATCGATTTTTTTAATCAATATGAACAATTGGTACAAAAGATAAAGTTGGTCTCTGTGATTTTGTTTAAATGTTGAAAAACAGATTTAGAATACTTTATAAATGTTGGAAAACATATTTAAAATAATTATTCTAGTATAATATGGAAATTCTGCTCTATAAATTGGTCAGTAATTAAAATCGAGGCCCCTGTGTAATTGTCTAAGCCCAGAACAAACGGTTATGGAAATTTTTTGTTTTTTTCAGAATGTTTGAACACAGGAGAGGCGGACCAAAATAAACATCGACACTCTTACAGAGAGTGCGAATACGTGGCTGTACAGTCGGCTGAAACCTGTGATATAGTATAGTAGGAATTTTTTATATATTTTAGATACATGTAATAAAAATTAGGTGTATTCCTTAGCATGTCAAGGTTGACATTGATTGGGGAGTGGATAGTACACGGATGTGAACTTAGTAGAGTTCAGTAGTACGCTCCCGGATGACTGAAAGTTCAGTCTGTAGTTATAATTTTGTTTCATGAGGAGCACGGTGAGTCCGGCTCTAGAGGACACATGAGCTTGGCTAGTGAAGAGCCAAGAGATTTTAATAGATAGTCTTTGCTGTTAGAGTAGGGACATGTTATTTAGCTATGTCAGTAAGTGTAGGATGTATGTTTCCTGATATTGGAGGATTGCTGTCAGTTGACAGCCGAGACATTGATGTATTTGAACATGATTATTGTAATGTTGTTGGATAATCTGATGATTGTCAAATTTTCTTAGTTAGGTTAGCTTTTGTTTGAGGCATGAGTTGAGTTTATTGTGGGTTTGGATACTAAACCTCGTTATTTTGTTCAAATTAACAAGGTTTACTAAGTTGCTTGTGCGGGGGGAGGGGGGTTGTAACAAACTAGCTGTTGTAGGCATGACCCAGAATGTTCCAGAAAACCACGGGGAGGGACCTAACCCCAAGCACATGGTCGCACCCCGGGGGGGGGGGATTGGCGGTGAAAATAATTGCCGCCTTTGTTCACAATTTTGTATAAGGAATTATTCTATATTATTCAGTAATAAGAGAAATTAGTCTTCATCCAATTGTATAATATCCCTGGTTATAATATCAAGAATATCCTGATTGCCAGAATAATGAGTTAAGTCACCATCAGTGACGTCACTAGCGGGACTAGACTTGGGTGCGGAAGAATTTGGCCTACCCGAGGTCACAAGGGTCACCAAAACTCCATATTTTTGGTATTTTCTCAAAGGTCAAATAGCCATTTTGTAAACGGAAATAGCTCTTCCCTAGATGCTTGTGTAATTAACTTCAGTTAAAAGAATTCAACCAATCTGGGTTGTTCAGTACAAGAGGTTAGTTGTTAAACTTAAGCCTTGCTAGTAACTTAATAAACTAGGTGGAAGAATACTCTGCTCTGGGCTTCTGGGTAGAGGAGCATGTGGGAGACAGTGGTGTTCCAGGGAGCGGCCTGGGCAGGTGGCCTCAACCCATTTGCCCAAGACCTTAGCACTAACATCTAGCTGGTCGCCAAAAAGGTAGAGTTGCTATAAGAGTGTTGTATAGGGAATAAGTCAATTCATTGCCGAGGAATGTAGGAAGTGTTCAGTTTAGGGAGTGCTTTGATTTAGATTTTGTTAGTTTTGAATAAACCATTTAGCTAGTAAATGTCTTATTTAATTTCCATTTGTGTGTAATTTACTGGCATTGTCCGGGACCGCGTGGGTAGAGTGGTCTAGTTGAGTTGGGCCGATTCTAACACCGAATCAGAATTCATTCTCCCTTTGATTTTTAATTAATTCCACACTTAAAGATATCCAACTCATATATTACTAGTGGGGATCAAGCCCCAAAGTTTATTGATTAGCATGATCTATCCAGACCACTATCATTGCTCAGTGTTACTGGTCTGGTGGTGGCAGCGCAAGGCGATTCTAGAATTTTGCTAGAAGTCGGTTTCCACATCATAAGGTTGTAGAATCTTAAGCCAGCCAAACGGTTTAAGACCACATGGCATGAGGTCGGCTCAAGTAAAAGTTTTGGGGTCCCTTGGTATAGAGAGATAAATTAGAATACCGGCACAGAGAGGGTGGAAAGAAAACGAATACCCCCCCCCCCCCCGTGTTAACACAGACCAGGTGTGCTATTGGTTCCCATGGTGATTTCACCAGCTGAGAGCACCACAGCTGTCCCAGCACACTGATGTGGTTGACTTATGGGGAACTCTGCATTCTGTGGGGAAGGAGCCAATGTAAACACTTTTGTTTGTCCTCAACCACTTATTTGAGAATTAGTAGGCGCTGGGTTTGGGAATCTTAGTGGCCCACCCAAGACAGCAAATGGTTCCAGATTTCCAGTTCTATCTCACTCTGCTCAGCGGGTGCCAAGTCAGTTCTGAGCTGACTGGACTTTCGTGCCACAGGTGCAAGAGAGGAGAAACTTACCACAATGGTTTTCCAGTTCCTCTGTGGTTATAGTTAGATTCAGGGAGCCACAAAGAGGTTCCTCCCCCAAACAAACCTTGAATGTAATGAAACGTTTCTTTTTGGTAGCGCCCTGATGGCTCCCCTACTCTCTCTACCAGGTTTTTGGTTCATTGACGATCGGCGCCAGACTGGCTGGCAGAGCGGGCATTCGCTGGGGCTGCAGGCCGCCTGATGACGGCTATCAGTACACTAGCTATAACGAATTTATTTTTTTCTTCCTGGATAGTTTGTGGAATCTTTTGACTAATTTGATCCTTCCTTTGCTATGAACCTTGTCATTGTCTGCAAAGTAATGAGGACTTTTCTGGATGCTTTCCCAGTTAAGTATGATAACAGTTGCTTTGTGTTGCCTCTGTTGGGACGAGGTTCCTACAAGGTGCCTAAAAGGACTCCTGTGACCCCAGTAACCTCATCTCAGCGAGATTGCTACACANAGAGATAAAATGGAGATGGACTAAGTCTCACTTTTCATTTCAAAAAGACATTTTGGACTGCAGAAAGTTGATGATTTCCGCGTTACGTTACGTTACATTGTGTTATAGAGGACTAACACTGGCAGACAGTAATATTTATATGGTATGAGATGTAAAGGAGATATTGTGTTTGGCTAAATGGGGTTCACATTTCAATAATGATATTCGGACAACAGACAGTAACGTAACACGGAAAACAACGTTACTAAGTGCCTCGCTCACTCCTTCAGTATTGAACGTTAAACATTCTGCGACATTGTCTTGCTATGATATTACAAGTCTACTGTTGCGCACAGTGTAATACAGTCCTAATGGCATAAGACCAAGCTGACGTCATTTATTAAAAAGCTATTTGATCATCAGGCAGAAAGAAGTTTTCCATGTTACATAATGATGATATAATGCGATACAAGCGTGTGCTAATATTTTATTTGTGTTTAGAATGTAAGGGCTATAGGAGATTGTCTAGACTTGCATACATTTTCAAATGTTATTTATTTAGGCAGCAGAAAGTCTGTTTTACCACATTACGCTACATTGACTTGTGTTACAAGAACTGAAAACAGACATAAGCCAGAGCTATTTCACCATCGACTCATCCGGTCTTTTTCTCATCGATTGCTGTTTACATTTGGATAATGTAGGTCTTAGAGACCGCCTTGAACTCGGGGATAATGAACAAGTCAATTTAATAATAGTAACAAGACTGTTTTTCCACATTAGTCTTATATATGTTTACTTTGCTTGGAATTTGTATGTGGGGAACATTGCTCACCTAAGGAAGAGAGAATGAATGGCGCATTTGAGGTATAGCGAGGACTGGCCGCGATGTGTATGTATGTTTGTTTTACCACTGTGAATATGAAGCTACATTATGTTATGCCTACCAGTTGTTGAATAAACGCTACGTTACATTACGTGATACAAGAACTAAACAAGCTTGTGCTAATATTTTATTGTGTTTGGAATGTAAGGGCTAAACACTTCACATTTCAATATTCAGACATCGGACAGAAAGTTGCTCGTTACTCTTAAAATGATATTTGGGCAAAGAAGGATGTTACCATGTTGGTCATGTTACATTAATGATATTTGGACAAAGAACGATGTCATCATGTTGGTCATGTTACTTTACAAGGTTATAAAGGTGAGTGTGATGTGGGCTCGAAAATTGACATTAGTCTTCCATCCTCTGGTGAGCTGTCAGTTTAAGTGAAATGAAAAAAAGATACGTGAACAGCGGCAGCAGGAGAAAGCAATTTATGTTACTTTTCCCGAACTAATAAATGATCTGAATAGAGAGAGAGAGAGAGTAACCACTATGTGTATCCCCAACCCGTCCTCGCAAATTTAATAAGTCAATATTGATTTATTAGTTGCGTGCATAGGTGACACTTAACATAATAGTTTCCCCTGAAAAGCTTCATAGAAAACACCGACCTTACCTAACCTTGTTAGTATGTTAAAATAAGCATCTTATAGCTTCGTAATTACAATTGTTACTTAACCTATTATAGGTATTGGTTAGGTAATAATTGTAATTACGAAGCAATAAGATGCTTATATTAACATACTAACAAGGTTAGGTAAGGTCGGTGTTTTCTATGAAGATTTTCAACGGAAACTATTATGTTATGTCACCTATGCACATATTTAATAAGTCAATATTGACTTATTAAATTTGCGAGGACGGGTTGGTATCCCATGCAGTTGTGTTTACAAAAAAAAATATGATTTGTTATAACAATGAGATTGAAGACAACCTTATGATTCGTTACTCTTAAAAAATGCTATTTGAGCAAAGGATGATGTTACCATGTTGGTCACGTTACAATACAGCTTACACATATTAACAGAAAAAATACTAAAGGCTTTGCACAGAAAATCGATGTGGGGGAGGGTGGGGTGATGGTTGATGGTAAGGGGGAGGAGAGGCTGGGGTGAGAGGGGGTCTGTGGGGTTATGTGAGCGGTGTTGTCTTATTTAGCCCAGTTGTGTGTCAAACTCCCAAGAGGGAAGCCACCCACAAAGGCACTCTCCCGCCTAGGCCTGCATTTGGAATTTATATGTTGAGCTCATGGCTCACCTTTGAGAAAGAACATTGTCACACTCAAAGCTACGTGCCGGTGTGAGCCGTGTGAGGAGACGGTATGGTACGCCGTAGTGTTGTCACTCCCAGCAGTGTGATGGTGGTGGTGGTGTTGGTATGTGGTATGTCCTACTATGTGGATGGAGGGGGGAGGGGTGGTGCATGACTGACTATGGTAGAGGTTCATGATGACATTCGCAACAGTTAGGCCTCAGCCTTTGAAGAGGTAACCCCTATGGTCATGTGGTGTCACTCCTCATAGCTATGTGGTAGGTATGGCCCACATATCCTTACCGCTCTGGAAGCAGGGAGGGTACATAAAACTGTCATTCTTTAAGAAAAAATAATGACTACTTTCTCACACACACAAATTCACTGCCAGCTGTTACCTCACATTCCCCTCCTTCTCCCTCATTCTCCCCTCCAATCTTAAGACCCTGGACTCTCACGCTCCCCTCAACACTTCCTGCCCATGTAGGGGGGGGGGAGGGGGACTAATGGACGTCATTGATATCCTCTCAGGTATGGGGGCTCCCCCTCCCTCCACAACATAACCTACATACTCCTCCTCCCTACATGACCGCATACCAACCACATAGCTTCCAACCCCTACCCAACATGACATTCTGACGTCTATGTATCGGTGTGTGGTCCTGGTCCGTACCACTCTAGAAGGTAAGGGAGAGGGGTGCCCCACTCACCCACCCTGTTTACAAAACAGTTCGCTAAATTCTCACCCTCAATTGTAAGCACCGCTGCTAATACAGTTCACGGCTCCTATGTGGTCTGCTGGTATGTGGTGAGAACCTCATTTCTATGTTGACGTGTGATGGTGCTGAGTATGTACAGCTCTGGAAGCTACCCGGTGTTTTGGGATCCCGTCCGCGCATTTTGGGATCCCGTCCGCGCATTTTGGGATCCCGTCCGCGCATTTTGGGATCCCGTCCGCGCATTTTGGGATCCCGTCCGCGCATTTTGGGATCCCGTCCGCGCATTTTGGGATCCCGTCCGCGCATTTTGGGATCCCGTCCGCGCATTTTGGGATCCCGTCCGCGCATTTTGGGATCCCGTCCGCGCATTTTGGGATCCCGTCCGCCCATTTTGGGATCCCGTCCGCCCATTTTGGGATCCCGTCCGCCCATTTTTGCATCACGTCCGCCCATTTTTGCATCACGTCCGCCCATTTTTGCATCACGTCCGCCCATTTTTGCATCACGTCCGCCCATTTTTGCATCACGTCCGCCCATTTTTGCATCACGTCCGCCCATTTTTGCATCACGTCCGGCACATATTCATCTACTACTATGGCTCACCTGTTCCTATACTTTCTCTTTTACCCTACATGACCCACAACGTCTCACATGGTGCAACCCATCCCACAC
>WNGS01159424.1:4432-15164 GCA_020271785.1 Procambarus virginalis
CAGACAACTACACCATCACTAGTGCAGACAACCACACCATCACTAGTACAGACAACTACACCATCACTAGTGCAGACAACCACACCATCACTAGTGCCAACTACACCATCACTAGTACAGACACCACACCATCACTAGTACAGACAACCACACCATCACTAGTACAGACAACTACACCATCACTAGTACAGACAACTACACCATCACTAGTACAGACAACACCCATCACTAGTACAGACAACTACACCATCACTAGTACACAACTACACCATCACTAGTACAGACAACTACACCATCACTAGTACAGACAACTACACCATCACTAGTGTACAACTACACCATCACTAGTGCAGACAACTACACCATCACTAGTACAGACAACTACACCATCACTAGTACAGACAACTACACCATCACTAGTACAGACAACTACACCATCACTAGTACAGACAACTACACCATCACTAGTGCAGACAACTACACCATCACTAGTACAGACAACTACACCATCACTAGTACAGACAACTACACCATCACTAGTACAGACAACTACACCATCACTAGTACAGACAACTACACCATCACTAGTACAGACAACTACACCATCACTAGTACAGACAACTACACCATCACTAGTACAGACAACTACACCATCACTAGTACAGACAACTACACCATCACTAGTACAGACAACTACACCATCACTAGTACAGACAACTACACCATCACTAGTACAGACAACTACACCATCACTAGTGCAGACAACTACACCATCACTAGTGCAGACAACTACACCATCACTAGTACAGACAACTACACCATCACTAGTGCAGACAACTACACCATCACTAGTGCAGACAACCACACCATCACTAGTGCAGACAACTACACCATCACTAGTACAGACAACTACACACCATCACTAGTACAGACAACTACACCATCACTAGTACAGACAACTACACCATCACTAGTGCAGACAACTACACCATCACTAGTACAGACAACTACACCATCACTAGTACAGACAACTACACCATCACTAGTGCAGACAACTACACCATCACTAGTACAGACAACTACACCATCACTAGTACAGACAACTACACCATCACTAGTGCAGACAACTACACCATCACTAGTGCAGACAACTACACCATCACTAGTGCAGACAACTACACCATCACTAGTACAGACAACTACACCATCACTAGTACAGACAACTACACCATCACTAGTACAGACAACTACACCATCACTAGTACAGACAACTACACCATCACTAGTGCAGACAACTACACCATCACTAGTACAGACAACTACACCATCACTAGTACAGACAACTACACCATCACTAGTACAGACAACTACACCATCACTAGTGCAGACAACTACACCATCACTAGTACAGACAACTACACCATCACTAGTACAGACAACTACACCATCACTAGTACAGACAACTACACCATCACTAGTACAGACAACTACACCATCACTAGTACAGACAACTACACCATCACTAGTACAGACAACTACACCATCACTAGTACAGACAACTACACCATCACTAGTGCAGACAACTACACCATCACTAGTACAGACAACTACACCATCACTAGTACAGACAACTACACCATCACTAGTACAGACAACTACACCATCACTAGTACAGACAACTACACCATCACTAGTACAGACAACTACACCATCACTAGTACAGACAACTACACCATCACTAGTACAGACAACTACACCATCACTAGTACAGACAACTACACCATCACTAGTACAGACAACTACACCATCACTAGTACAGACAACTACACCATCACTAGTACAGACAACTACACCATCACTAGTACAGACAACTACACCATCACTAGTACAGACAACTACACCATCACTAGTACAGACAACTACACCATCACTAGTACAGACAACTACACCATCACTAGTACAGACAACTACACCATCACTAGTACAGACAACTACACCATCACTAGTACAGACAACTACACCATCACTAGTACAGACAACTACACCATCACTAGTACAGACAACTACACCATCACTAGTACAGACAACTACACCATCACTAGTACAGACAACTACACCATCACTAGTACAGACAACTACACCATCACTAGTACAGACAACTACACCATCACTAGTACAGACAACTACACCATCACTAGTACAGACAACTACACCATCACTAGTACAGACAACTACACCATCACTAGTACAGACAACTACACCATCACTAGTACAGACAACTACACCATCACTAGTACAGACAACTACACCATCACTAGTACAGACAACTACACCATCACTAGTACAGACAACTACACCATCACTAGTACAGACAACTACACCATCACTAGTGCAGACAACTACACCATCACTAGTACAGACAACTACACCATCACTAGTACAGACAACTACACCATCACTAGTACAGACAACTACACCATCACTAGTACAGACAACTACACCATCACTAGTACAGACAACTACACCATCACTAGTACAGACAACTACACCATCACTAGTACAGACAACTACACCATCACTAGTACAGACAACTACACCATCACTAGTACAGACAACTACACCATCACTAGTACAGACAACTACACCATCACTAGTACAGACAACTACACCATCACTAGTACAGACAACTACACCATCACTAGTACAGACAACTACACCATCACTAGTACAGACAACTACACCATCACTAGTGGTGACAACTACACCATCACTAGTACAGACAACTACACCATCACTAGTGCAGACAACCACACCATCACTAGTACAGACAACTACACCATCACTAGTGCAGACAACTACACCATCACTAGTGGTGACAACTACACCATCACTAGTACAGACAACTACACCATCACTAGTGGTGACAACTACACCATCACTAGTACAGACAACTACACCATCACTAGTACAGACAACTACACCATCACTAGTACAGACAACTACACCATCACTAGTGCAGACAACTACACCATCACTAGTGGTGACAACTACACCATCACTAGTACAGACAACTACACCATCACTAGTACAGACAACTACACCATCACTAGTACAGACAACTACACCATCACTAGTGCAGACAACTACACCATCACTAGTACAGACAACTACACCATCACTAGTACAGACAACTACACCATCACTAGTGCAGACAACTACACCATCACTAGTACAGACAACTACACCATCACTAGTACAGACAACTACACCATCACTAGTGCAGACAACTACACCATCACTAGTGCAGACAACTACACCATCACTAGTACAGACAACTACACCATCACTAGTACAGACAACTACACCATCACTAGTGCAGACAACCACACCATCACTAGTACAGACAACTACACCATCACTAGTACAGACAACTACACCATCACTAGTACAGACAACTACACCATCACTAGTACAGACAACTACACCATCACTAGTGCAGACAACCACACCATCACTAGTACAGACAACTACACCATCACTAGTGCAGACAACTACACCATCACTAGTACAGACAACTACACCATCACTAGTACAGACAACTACACCATCACTAGTACAGACAACTACACCATCACTAGTACAGACAACTACACCATCACTAGTACAGACAACTACACCATCACTAGTACAGACAACTACACCATCACTAGTGCAGACAACTACACCATCACTAGTACAGACAACTACACCATCACTAGTACAGACAACTACACCATCACTAGTGGTGACAACCACACCATCACTAGTACAGACAACTACACCATCACTAGTACAGACAACTACACCATCACTAGTACAGACAACTACACCATCACTAGTACAGACAACTACACCATCACTAGTGGTGACAACCACACCATCACTAGTACAGACAACTACACCATCACTAGTGCAGACAACTACACCATCACTAGTGTGACAACTACACCATCACTAGTACAGACAACTACACCATCACTAGTGCAGACAACTACACCATCACTAGTGCAGACAACTACACCATCACTAGTACAGACAACTACACCATCACTAGTACAGACAACTACACCATCACTAGTGCAGACAACTACACCATCACTAGTACAGACAACTACACCATCACTAGTGGTGACAACCACACCATCACTAGTACAGACAACTACACCATCACTAGTACAGACAACTACACCATCACTAGTACAGACAACTACACCATCACTAGTGCAGACAACTACACCATCACTAGTACAGACAACTACACCATCACTAGTGCAGACAACTACACCATCACTAGTACAGACAACTACACCATCACTAGTACAGACAACTACACCATCACTAGTACAGACAACTACACCATCACTAGTACAGACAACTACACCATCACTAGTACAGACAACTACACCATCACTAGTGTGACAACACACCATCACTAGTACAGACAACTACACCATCACTAGTACAGACAACTACACCATCACTAGTACAGACAACTACACCATCACTAGTACAGACAACTACACCATCACTAGTGGTGACAACTACACCATCACTAGTACAGACAACTACACCATCACTAGTGCAGACAACTACACCATCACTAGTACGACAACTACACCATCACTAGTACAGACAACTACACCATCACTAGTACAGACAACTACACCATCACTAGTACAGACAACTACACCATCACTAGTGCAGACAACCACACCATCACTAGTACAGACAACTACACCATCACTAGTACAGACAACTACACCATCACTAGTGCACAACTACACCATCACTAGTACAGACAACTACACCATCACTAGTACAGACAACTACACCATCACTAGTGGTGACAACTACACCATCACTAGTACAGACAACTACACCATCACTAGTGGTGACAACTACACCATCACTAGTACAGACAACTACACCATCACTAGTGCAGACAACACACCATCACTAGTACAGACAACTACACCATCACTAGTGCAGACAACTACACCATCACTAGTGGTGACAACTACACCATCACTAGTACAGACAACTACACCATCACTAGTGGTGACAACCACACCATCACTAGTACAGACAACTACACCATCACTAGTGGTGACAACCACACCATCACTAGTGCAGACAACTACACCATCACTAGTGCAGACAACTACACCATCACTAGTGGTGACAACCACACCATCACTAGTACAGACAACTACACCATCACTAGTGGTGACAACTACACCATCACTAGTACAGACAACTACACCATCACTAGTGGTGACAACCACACCATCACTAGTGCAGACAACTACACCATCACTAGTACAGACAACTACACCATCACTAGTGGTGACAACCACACCATCACTAGTACAGACAACTACACCATCACTAGTGGTGACAACTACACCATCACTAGTACAGACAACTACACCATCACTAGTGGTGACAACCACACCATCACTAGTACAGACAACTACACCATCACTAGTACAGACAACTACACCATCACTAGTGGTGACAACCACACCATCACTAGTACAGACAACTACACCATCACTAGTACAGACAACTACACCATCACTAGTGCAGACAACTACACCATCACTAGTGCAGACAACCACACCATCACTAGTGCAGACAACCACACCATCACTAGTGCAGACAACCACACCATCACTAGTGCAGACAACTACACCATCACTAGTACAGACAACTACACCATCACTAGTACAGACAACACACCATCACTAGTGGTGACACCACACCATCACTAGTACAGACAACTACACCCATCACTAGTGCAGACAACTACACCATCACTAGTACAGACAACTACACCATCACTAGTACAGACAACTACACCATCACTAGTACAGACAACTACACCATCACTAGTACAGACAACCACACCATCACTAGTGGTGACAACCACACCATCACTAGTACAGACAACCACACCATCACTAGTACAGACAACTACACCATCACTAGTACAGACAACTACACCATCACTAGTACAGACAACTACACCATCACTAGTGCAGACAACTACACCATCACTAGTGCAGACAACTACACCATCACTAGTACAGACAACTACACCATCACTAGTACAGACAACTACACCATCACTAGTGCAGACAACTACACCATCACTAGTACAGACAACTACACCATCACTAGTGTGACACCACACCATCACTAGTACAGACAACTACACCATCACTAGTACAGACAACTACACCATCACTAGTACAGACAACTACACCATCACTAGTACAGACAACTACACCATCACTAGTGNGTGACAACCACACCATCACTAGTGCAGACAACTACACCATCACTAGTGTGACAACTACACCATCACTAGTGTGACAACTACACCATCACTAGTACAGACAACTACACCATCACTAGTGGTGACAACTACACCATCACTAGTACAGACAACTACACCATCACTAGTGCAGACAACCACACCATCACTAGTACAGACAACTACACCATCACTAGTACAGACAACTACACCATCACTAGTGTGAAACTACACACCATCACTAGTACAGACAACTACACCATCACTAGTGGTGACAACACACCATCACTAGTACAGACAACTACACCATCACTAGTGTGACAACCACACCATCACTAGTACAGACAACTACACCATCACTAGTGCAGACAACTACACCATCACTAGTGGTGACAACCACACCATCACTAGTACAGACAACTACACCATCACTAGTACAGACAACTACACCATCACTAGTGCAGACAACTACACCATCACTAGTGCAGACAACCACACCATCACTAGTGCAGACAACCACACCATCACTAGTACAGACAACTACACCATCACTAGTACAGACAACTACACCATCACTAGTACAGACAACTACACCATCACTAGTACAGACAACCACACCATCACTAGTGCAGACAACCACACCATCACTAGTACAGACAACTACACCATCACTAGTGCAGACAACTACACCATCACTAGTACACAACTACACCATCACTAGTACAGACAACTACACCATCACTAGTGCAGACAACTACACCATCACTAGTACAGACAACTACACCATCACTAGTACAGACAACTACACCATCACTAGTACAGACAACTACACCATCACTAGTAGACAACTACACCATCACTAGTACAGACAACTACACCATCACTAGTACAGACAACTACACCATCACTAGTACAGACAACTACACCATCACTAGTACAGACAACTACACCATCACTAGTACAGACAACTACACCATCACTAGTACAGACAACTACACCATCACTAGTGGTGACAACTACACCATCACTAGTACAGACAACTACACCATCACTAGTACAGACAACTACACCATCACTAGTACAGACAACTACACCATCACTAGTACAGACAACTACACCATCACTAGTGGTGACAACTACACCATCACTAGTGCAGACAACTACACCATCACTAGTGGTGACAACCACCATCACTAGTACAGACAACTACACCATCACTAGTGGTGACAACTACACCATCACTAGTACAGACAACTACACCATCACTAGTGCAGACAACTACACCATCACTAGTGGTGACAACTACACCATCACTAGTGCAGACAACTACACCATCACTAGTCAGACAACTACACCATCACTAGTACAGACAACTACACCATCACTAGTACAGACAACTACACCATCACTAGTACAGACAACTACACCATCACTAGTACAGACAACTACACCATCACTAGTACAGACAACTACACCATCACTAGTACAGACAACTACACCATCACTAGTGCAGACAACTACACCATCACTAGTACAGACAACTACACCATCACTAGTACAGACAACTACACCATCACTAGTACAGACAACTACACCATCACTAGTGCAGACAACTACACCATCACTAGTACAGACAACTACACCATCACTAGTGCAGACAACTACACCATCACTAGTGCAGACAACTACACCATCACTAGTACAGACAACTACACCATCACTAGTACACAACATACACCATCACTAGTGCAGACAACTACACCATCACTAGTACAGACAACTACACCATCACTAGTACAGACACCACACCATCACTAGTGCAGACAACTACACCATCACTAGTACAGACAACTACACCATCACTAGTACAGACAACTACACCATCACTAGTGCAGACAACTACACCATCACTAGTGCAGACAACTACACCATCACTAGTGCAGACAACTACACCATCACTAGTACAGACAACTACACCATCACTAGTACAGACAACTACACCATCACTAGTACAGACATCTACACCATCACTAGTGCAGACAACTACACCATCACTAGTACAGACAACTACACCATCACTAGTACAGACAACCACACCATCACTAGTGCAGACAACTACACCATCACTAGTACAGACAACTACACCATCACTAGTACAGACAACTACACCATCACTAGTGCAGACAACTACACCATCACTAGTGCAGACAACTACACCATCACTAGTACAGACAACTACACCATCACTAGTACAGACAACTACACCATCACTAGTGCAGACAACCACACCATCAGTAGTACAGACAACTACACCATCACTAGTGCAGACAACTACACCATCACTAGTACAGACAACTACACCATCACTAGTACAGACAACTACACCATCACTAGTGCAGACAACCACACCATCACTAGTACAGACAACTACACCATCACTAGTGCAGACAACTACACCATCACTAGTACAGACAACTACACCATCACTAGTACAGACAACTACACCATCACTTGTACAGACAACTACACCATCACTAGTGCAGACAACTACACCATCACTAGTGGTGACAACCACACCATCACTAGTACAGACAACTACACCATCACTAGTACAGACAACTACACCATCACTAGTACAGACAACTACACCATCACTAGTACAGACAACTACACCATCACTAGTACAGACAACTACACCATCACTAGTACAGACAACTACACCATCACTAGTACAGACAACTACACCATCACTAGTACAGACAACTACACCATCACTAGTGGTGACAACTACACCATCACTAGTGCAGACAACTACACCATCACTAGTGGTGACAACTACACCATCACTAGTGGTGACAACTACACCATCACTAGTGCAGACAACTACACCATCACTAGTCATGACAACTACACCATCACTAGTGGTGACAACTACACCATCACTAGTGGTGACAACTACACCATCACTAGTGCAGACAACTACACCATCACTAGTCATGACAACTACACCATCACTAGTGCAGACAACTACACCATCACTAGTGGTGAAACTACACCATCACTAGTGCAGACAACCACACCATCACTAGTACAGACAACTACACCATCACTAGTACAGACAACTACACCATCACTAGTGCAGACAACTACACCATCACTAGTACAGACAACTACACCATCACTAGTGCAGACAACTACACCATCACTAGTACAGACAACTACACCATCACTAGTACAGACAACTACACCATCACTAGTACAGACATCTACACCATCACTAGTGCAGACAACTACACCATCACTAGTACAGACAACTACACCATCACTAGTACAGACAACCACACCATCACTAGTGCAGACAACTACACCATCACTAGTACAGACAACTACACCATCACTAGTACAGACAACTACACCATCACTAGTGCAGACAACTACACCATCACTAGTGCAGACAACTACACCATCACTAGTACAGACAACTACACCATCACTAGTACAGACAACTACACCATCACTAGTGCAGACAACCACACCATCACTAGTACAGACAACTACACCATCACTAGTGCAGACAACTACACCATCACTAGTACAGACAACTACACCATCACTAGTACAGACAACTACACCATCACTAGTGCAGACAACCACACCATCACTAGTACAGACAACTACACCATCACTAGTGCAGACAACTACACCATCACTAGTACAGACAACTACACCATCACTAGTACAGACAACTACACCATCACTAGTACAGACAACTACACCATCACTAGTGCAGACAACTACACCATCACTAGTGGTGACAACCACACCATCACTAGTACAGACAACTACACCATCACTAGTGCAGACAACTACACCATCACTAGTACAGACAACTACACCATCACTAGTACAGACAACTACACCATCACTAGTGGTGACAACCACACCATCACTAGTGCAGACAACAACACCATCACTAGTACAGACAACTACACCATCACTAGTACAGACAACTACACCATCACTAGTACAGACAACTACACCATCACTAGTGGTGACAACCAAACCATCACTAGTACAGACAACTACACCATCACTAGTGCAGACAACTACACCATCACTAGTGGTGACAACTACACCATCACTAGTACAGACAACTACACCATCACTAGTGCAGACAACTACACCATCACTAGTGCAGACAACTACACCATCACTAGTACAGACAACTACACCATCACTAGTACAGACAACTACACCATCACTAGTGCAGACAACTACACCATCACTAGTACAGACAACTACACCATCACTAGTGGTGACAACCACACCATCACTAGTACAGACAACTACACCATCACTAGTACAGACAACTAC
>WNGS01159424.1:15475-38636 GCA_020271785.1 Procambarus virginalis
CAGACAAACCACACCATCACTAGTACAGACAACCACACCATCACTAGTGCAGACAACCACACCATCACTAGTGCAGACAACCACACCATCACTAGTGGTGACAACCACACCATCACTAGTGCAGACAACCACACCATCACTAGTACAGACAACTACACCATCACTAGTACAGACAACCACACCATCACTAGTACAGACAACCACACCATCACTAGTGCAGACAACTACACCATCACTAGTGGTGACAACCACACCATCACTAGTGCAGACAACTACACCATCTCTAGTACAGACAACTACACCATCACTAGTGGTGACAACTACACATCACTAGTGGGACAACCACACCATCACTAGTGCAGACAAACTACACCATCACTAGTGCAGACAACCACACCATCACTAGTGCAGACAACTACACCATCACTAGTACAGACAACTACACCATCACTAGTGGGACAACCACACCATCACTAGTACAGACAACTACACCATCACTAGTACAGACAACTACACCATCACTAGTACAGACAACTACACCATCACTAGTGCAGACAACTACACCATCACTAGTACAGACAACCACACCATCACTAGTGGTGACAACTACACCATCACTAGTACAGACAACTACACCATCACTAGTACAGACAACTACACCATCACTAGTACAGACAACTACACCATCACTAGTGCAGACAACTACACCATCACTAGTACAGACAACTACACCATCACTAGCAGACAACTACACCATCACTAGTGCAGACAACCACACCATCACTAGTACAGACAACTACACCATCACTAGTACAGACAACTACACCATCACTAGTGGACAACTACACCATCACTAGTACAGACAACTACACCATCACTAGTGGTGACAACCACACCATCACTAGTACAGACAACTACACCATCACTAGTGGTGACAACCACACCATCACTAGTACAGACAACTACACCATCACTAGTGCAGACAACTACACCATCACTAGTGGTGACAACTACACCATCACTAGTACAGACAACTACACCATCACTAGTGGTGACAACCACACCATCACTAGTACAGACAACTACACCATCACTAGTGGTGACAACCACACCATCACTAGTACAGACAACTACACCATCACTAGTACAGACAACTACACCATCACTAGTGGTGACAACCACACCATCACTAGTACAGACAACTACACCATCACTAGTGGTGACAACTACACCATCACTAGTACAGACAACTACACCATCACTAGTGGTGACAACCACACCATCACTAGTGCAGACAACTACACCATCACTAGTACAGACAACTACACCATCACTAGTGGTGACAACCACACCATCACTAGTACAGACAACTACACCATCACTAGTACAGACAACCACACCATCACTAGTGCAGACAACTACACCATCACTAGTACAGACAACTACACCATCACTAGTGCAGACAACTACACCATCACTAGTACAGACAACTACACCATCACTAGTACAGACAACTACACCATCACTAGTACAGACAACTACACCATCACTAGTACAGACAACTACACCATCACTAGTGGACAACTACACCATCACTAGTACAGACAACTACACCATCACTAGTACAGACAACTACACCATCACTAGTACAGACAACTACACCATCACTAGTGCAGACAACTACACCATCACTAGTGGACAACACACACATCACTAGTACAGACAACTACACCATCACTAGTGCAGACAACTACACCATCACTAGTACAGACAACTACACCATCACTAGTACAGACAACTACACCATCACTAGTACAGACAACTACACCATCACTAGTACAGACAACTACACCATCACTAGTACAGACAACTACACCATCACTAGTGCAGACAACTACACCATCACTAGTGGTGACAACCACACCATCACTAGTGCAGACAACCACACCATCACTAGTGCAGACAACTACACCATCACTAGTACAGACAACTACACCATCACTAGTACAGACAACTACACCATCACTAGTACAGACAACCACACCATCACTAGTACAGACAACTACACCATCACTAGTGCAGACAACTACACCATCACTAGTACAGACAACTACACCATCACTAGTACAGACAACTACACCATCACTAGTACAGACAACTACACCATCACTAGTACAGACAACTACACCATCACTAGTGGTGACAACCACACCATCACTAGTGCAGACAACCACACCATCACTAGTACAGACAACTACACCATCACTAGTACAGACAACTACACCATCACTAGTACAGACAACTACACCATCACTAGTGCAGACAACTACACCATCACTAGTGCAGACAACTACACCATCACTAGTACAGACAACTACACCATCACTAGTACAGACAACTACACCATCACTAGTGCAGACAACTACACCATCACTAGTACAGACAACTACACCATCACTAGTGGTGACAACCACACCATCACTAGTACAGACAACTACACCATCACTAGTACAGACAACTACACCATCACTAGTACAGACAACTACACCATCACTAGTGCAGACAACTACACCATCACTAGTACAGACAACCACACCATCACTAGTGGTGACAACTACACCATCACTAGTACAGACAACTACACCATCACTAGTACAGACAACTACACCATCACTAGTACAGACAACTACACCATCACTAGTGCAGACAACTACACCATCACTAGTACAGACAACTACACCATCACTAGTACAGACAACTACACCATCACTAGTGCAGACAACTACACCATCACTAGTACAGACAACTACACCATCACTAGTACAGACAACTACACCATCACTAGTACAGACAACTACACCATCACTAGTACAGACAACTACACCATCACTAGTGGTGACAACCACACCATCACTAGTACAGACAACTACACCATCACTAGTGGTGACAACCACACCATCACTAGTACAGACAACTACACCATCACTAGTGCAGACAACTACACCATCACTAGTGGTGACAACTACACCATCACTAGTACAGACAACTACACCATCACTAGTGGTGACAACCACACCATCACTAGTACAGACAACTACACCATCACTAGTGGTGACAACCACACCATCACTAGTGCAGACAACTACACCATCACTAGTACAGACAACTACACCATCACTAGTGGTGACAACCACACCATCACTAGTACAGACAACTACACCATCACTAGTGGTGACAACTACACCATCACTAGTACAGACAACTACACCATCACTAGTGGTGACAACCACACCATCACTAGTGCAGACAACTACACCATCACTAGTACAGACAACTACACCATCACTAGTGGTGACAACCACACCATCACTAGTACAGACAACTACACCATCACTAGTGGTGACAACCACACCATCACTAGTACAGACAACTACACCATCACTAGTGGTGACAACCACACCATCACTAGTACAGACAACTACACCATCACTAGTGCAGACAACTACACCATCACTAGTGCAGACAACCACACCATCACTAGTGGTGACAACTACACCATCACTAGTGCAGACAACTACACCATCACTAGTGCAGACAACTACACCATCACTAGTACAGACAACTACACCATCACTAGTACAGACAACCACACCATCACTAGTGGTGACAACCACACCATCACTAGTACAGACAACTACACCATCACTAGTGCAGACAACTACACCATCACTAGTACAGACAACTACACCATCACTAGTACAGACAACTACACCATCACTAGTACAGACAACTACACCATCACTAGTACAGACAACCACACCATCACTAGTGGTGACAACCACACCATCACTAGTGCAGACAACCACACCATCACTAGTACAGACAACTACACCATCACTAGTACAGACAACTACACCATCACTAGTACAGACAACTACACCATCACTAGTGCAGACAACTACACCATCACTAGTACAGACAACTACACCATCACTAGTACAGACAACTACACCATCACTAGTACAGACAACTACACCATCACTAGTGCAGACAACTACACCATCACTAGTACAGACAACTACACCATCACTAGTGGTGACAACCACACCATCACTAGTACAGACAACTACACCATCACTAGTACAGACAACTACACCATCACTAGTACAGACAACTACACCATCACTAGTGCAGACAACTACACCATCACTAGTACAGACAACTACACCATCACTAGTGGTGACAACTACACCATCACTAGTACAGACAACTACACCATCACTAGTACAGACAACTACACCATCACTAGTACAGACAACTACACCATCACTAGTGCAGACAACTACACCATCACTAGTACAGACAACTACACCATCACTAGTACAGACAACTACACCATCACTAGTGCAGACAACCACACCATCACTAGTACAGACAACTACACCATCACTAGTACAGACAACTACACCATCACTAGTGGTGACAACTACACCATCACTAGTACAGACAACTACACCATCACTAGTGGTGACAACCACACCATCACTAGTACAGACAACTACACCATCACTAGTGGTGACAACCACACCATCACTAGTACAGACAACTACACCATCACTAGTGCAGACAACTACACCATCACTAGTGGTGACAACTACACCATCACTAGTACAGACAACTACACCATCACTAGTGGTGACAACCACACCATCACTAGTACAGACAACTACACCATCACTAGTGGTGACAACCACACCATCACTAGTGCAGACAACTACACCATCACTAGTACAGACAACTACACCATCACTAGTGGTGACAACCACACCATCACTAGTGCAGACAACTACACCATCACTAGTACAGACAACCACACCATCACTAGTGGTGACAACTACACCATCACTAGTACAGACAACTACACCATCACTAGTACAGACAACTACACCATCACTAGTACAGACAACTACACCATCACTAGTGCAGACAACTACACCATCACTAGTACAGACAACTACACCATCACTAGTACAGACAACTACACCATCACTAGTGCAGACAACCACACCATCACTAGTACAGACAACTACACCATCACTAGTGCAGACAACTACACCATCACTAGTACAGACAACTACACCATCACTAGTACAGACAACTACACCATCACTAGTGCAGACAACTACACCATCACTAGTACAGACAACTACACCATCACTAGTGGTGACAACTACACCATCACTAGTACAGACAACTACACCATCACTAGTACAGACAACTACACCATCACTAGTACAGACAACTACACCATCACTAGTACAGACAACTACACCATCACTAGTACAGACAACCACCATCACTAGTGGTGACAACTACACCATCACTAGTACAGACAACTACACCATCACTAGTACAGACAACTACACCATCACTAGTACAGACAACTACACCATCACTAGTGCAGACAACTACACCATCACTAGTACAGACAACTACACCATCACTAGTACAGACAACTACACCATCACTAGTGCAGACAACTACACCATCACTAGTACAGACAACTACACCATCACTAGTACAGACAACTACACCATCACTAGTACAGACAACTACACCATCACTAGTACAGACAACTACACCATCACTAGTGGTGACAACTACACCATCACTAGTACAGACAACTACACCATCACTAGTACAGACAACTACACCATCACTAGTACAGACAACTACACCATCACTAGTGCAGACAACTACACCATCACTAGTGGTGACAACTACACCATCACTAGTACAGACAACTACACCATCACTAGTGGACAACCACACCATCACTAGTACAGACAACTACACCATCACTAGTGGTGACAACTACACCATCACTAGTGAGACAACACACCATCACTAGTGGTGAGACAACTACACCATCACTAGTGGTGACAACCACACCATCACTAGTACAGACAACTACACCATCACTAGTGGTGACAACTACACCATCACTAGTACAGACAACTACACCATCACTAGTGGTGACAACCACACCATCACTAGTGCAGACAACTACACCATCACTAGTACAGACAACTACACCATCACTAGTGGTGACAACAACACACCATCACTAGTACAGACAACTACACCATCACTAGTGGTGACAACAACACCATCACTAGTACAGACAACTACACCATCACTAGTGGTGACAACCACACCATCACTAGTACAGACAACTACACCATCACTAGTGCAGACAACTACACCATCACTAGTGGTGACAACCACACCATCACTAGTACAGACAACTACACCATCACTAGTACAGACAACTACACCATCACTAGTGCAGACAACTACACCATCACTAGTGCAGACAACCACACCATCACTAGTGCAGACAACCACACCATCACTAGTGCAGACAACCACACCATCACTAGTGCAGACAACTACACCATCACTAGTACAGACAACTACACCATCACTAGTACAGACAACCACACCATCACTAGTGGTGACAACCACACCATCACTAGTACAGACAACTACACCATCACTAGTGCAGACAACTACACCATCACTAGTACAGACAACTACACCATCACTAGTACAGACAACTACACCATCACTAGTACAGACAACTACACCATCACTAGTACAGACAACCACACCATCACTAGTGGTGACAACCACACCATCACTAGTGCAGACAACCACACCATCACTAGTACAGACAACTACACCATCACTAGTACAGACAACTACACCATCACTAGTACAGACAACTACACCATCACTAGTGCAGACAACTACACCATCACTAGTGCAGACAACTACACCATCACTAGTACAGACAACTACACCATCACTAGTTCAGACAACTACACCATCACTAGTGCAGACAACTACACCATCACTAGTACAGACAACTACACCATCACTAGTGGTGACAACCACACCATCACTAGTACAGACAACTACACCATCACTAGTACAGACAACTACACCATCACTAGTACAGACAACTACACCATCACTAGTGCAGACAACTACACCATCACTAGTACAGACAACTACACCATCACTAGTGGTGACAACCACACCATCACTAGTGCAGACAACTACACCATCACTAGTACAGACAACTACACCATCACTAGTGGTGACAACTACACCATCACTAGTACAGACAACTACACCATCACTAGTGGTGACAACCACACCATCACTAGTACAGACAACTACACCATCACTAGTGGTGACAACCACACCATCACTAGTACAGACAACTACACCATCACTAGTGCAGACAACTACACCATCACTAGTGGTGACAACCACCATCACTAGTACAGACAACTACACCATCACTAGTACAGACAACTACACCATCACTAGTGCAGACAACTACACCATCACTAGTGCAGACAACTACACCATCACTAGTGGTGACAACCACACCATCACTAGTGCAGACAACCACACCATCACTAGTGCAGACAACTACACCATCACTAGTACAGACAACTACACCATCACTAGTACAGACAACTACACCATCACTAGTGGTGACAACCACACCATCACTAGTACAGACAACTACACCATCACTAGTGCAGACAACTACACCATCACTAGTACAGACAACTACACCATCACTAGTACAGACAACTACACCATCACTAGTACAGACAACTACACCATCACTAGTACAGACAACTACACCATCACTAGTGGTGACAACCACACCATCACTAGTACAGACAACTACACCATCACTAGTACAGACAACTACACCATCACTAGTACAGACAACTACACCATCACTAGTACAGACAACTACACCATCACTAGTGCAGACAATACACCATCACTAGTGCAGACAACTACACCATCACTAGTACAGACAACTACACCATCACTAGTACAGACAACTACACCATCACTAGTGCAGACAACTACACCATCACTAGTACAGACAACTACCATCACTAGTGGTGACAACCACACCATCACTAGTACAGACAACTACACCATCACTAGTACAGACAACTACACCATCACTAGTACAGACAACTACACCATCACTAGTGCAGACAACTACACCATCACTAGTACAGACAACCACACCATCACTAGTGGTGACAACTACACCATCACTAGTACAGACAACTACACCATCACTAGTACAGACAACTACACCATCACTAGTACAGACAACTACACCATCACTAGTGCAGACAACTACACCATCACTAGTACAGACAACTACACCATCACTAGTACAGACAACTACACCATCACTAGTGCAGACAACCACACCATCACTAGTACAGACAACTACACCATCACTAGTACAGACAACTACACCATCACTAGTGGTGACAACTACACCATCACTAGTACAGACAACTACACCATCACTAGTGGTGACAACCACACCATCACTAGTACAGACAACTACACCATCACTAGTGGTGACAACCACACCATCACTAGTACAGACAACTACACCATCACTAGTGCAGACAACTACACCATCACTAGTGGTGACAACTACACCATCACTAGTACAGACAACTACACCATCACTAGTGGTGACAACCAACACCATCACTAGTACAGACAACTACACCATCACTAGTGGTGACAACCACACCATCACTAGTGCAGACAACTACACCATCACTAGTACAACNGAATATCACACCCAAAAAAGAACTGGGAACCAAAGGGCTGGCGTACAGAAAGGGAAACTATGAGGAGATGAATAAATTCCTATGGGATATACATTGGGACACAGAACTCGGAACCAAGTCCGTACAAGACATGATGGACTATGTCACCCAAAAATGTCAGGAGGCTGTAAGCAGGTTTGTCCCAGCCCAACAGGAAAAAACAGAGAAGCAAAGGAAGAATCCGTGGTTTAATAGGGAATGTATGAAAGCAAAAGAGCTGAACAAAAGGGCATGGAGGAACTTTCGTAATAACAGAACACCAGAAAGTAGAGAGAGATACCAGAGAACCAGGAACGAGTATGTCAGTGTGAGAAGAGCAGCTGAGAAAAGGTATGAAAATGATATAGCTAACAAAGCCAAGACTGAACCAAAGCTACTACACAGTCACATCAGGAGGAAGACAACAGTGAAGGAACAGGTGATTAAACTTAGGGTGGGCGAGGACAGGTACACAGAGAATGACAAAGAGGTGTGTGAAGAACTCAACAAAAGGTTCCAGGAGGTCTTTACAATAGAACAGGGAGATATCACGGCGCTGGGAGAGGTGGCAGCAAACCAGGTGACCTTGGATAGGTTCGAAATTACAAGAGATGAGGTCAAAAAGCACCTATTGGAGCTGGATGTGAGAAAAGCTGTTGGGCCGGATGGAATCTCGCCATGGGTATTGAAAGAGTGTGCAGGAGCACTTTGCTTACCACTCTCCATAGTGTATAGTAAGTCACTGGAAACGGGGGACCTACCAGAAATATGGAAGACTGCTAATGTAGTACCAATATACAAAAAGGGTGACAGACAAGAGGCACTGAACTACAGGCCAGTGTCCTTAACTTGTATACCATGCAAGGTGATGGAGAAGATTGTGAGAAAAAACCTAGTAACACATCTGGAGAGAAGAGACTTCGTGACAACCCATCAACATGGGTTCAGGGAGGGTAAATCTTGCCTTACAGGCTTGATAGAATTCTACGATCAGGTGACAAGAATTAAGCAAGAAAGAGAAGGGTGGGCGGACTGCATTTTTTTGGACTGTCGGAAAGCCTTTGACACAGTACCCCATAAAAGGTTGATGCATAAGCTGGAGAAACAGGCAGGAGTAACAGGTAGGGCGCTCCAGTGGATAAGGGAGTACCTAAGCAATAGGAAGCAGAGAGTTACAGTGAGGGGTGAGACCTCAGACTGGCGTGAAGTCACCAGTGGAGTCCCACAGGGCTCTGTACTTGGACCTATCCTGTTTCTGATATACGTAAATGATCTCCCAGAGGGTATAGACTCATTCCTCTCAATGTTTGCTGACGACGCCAAAATTATGAGAAGGATTAAGACAGAGGAGGACAGCTTGAGACTTCAAGAAGACCTGGACAAGCTGCAGGAATGGTCGAACAAATGGCTGTTAGAGTTTAACCCAAGCAAATGTAATGTAATGAAGATAGGGGTAGGAAGCAGGAGACCAGATACAAGGTATCATTTGGGAGATGAAATACTTCAAGAGTCAGAGAGAGAGAAAGACCTGGGGGTTGATATCACGCCAGACCTGTCCCTGAAGCTCATATCAAGAGGATAACATCAGCAGCATATGCCAGGTTGGCTAACATAAGAACGGCCTTTAGAAACTTGTGTAAGGAATCTTTCAGAACATTATATACCACATATGTCAGACCAATCCTGGAGTATGCGGCTCCAGCATGGAGTCCCTATCTAGTCAAGCATAAGACTAAACTGGAAAAGGTTCAAAGGTTTGCCACCAGACTAGTACCCGAGCTGAGAGGTATGAGCTACGAGGAGCGACTGCAGGAATTAAACCTCACTTCGTTGGAAGACAGAAGAGTTAGGGGGGACATGATCACCACATTCAAGATTCTCAGGGGAATCGACAGGGTTGATAAAGACAGGCTGTTTAACACAAGGGGCACACGCACTAGGGGACACAGGTGGAAACTGAGTGCCCAAATGAGCCACAGAGATATTAGAAAGAACTTTTTTAGTGTCAGAGTGGTTGACAAATGGAATGCATTAGGAAGCGATGTGGTGGAGGCTGACTCCATACACAGTTTCAAGTGTAGATATGATAGAGCCCATTAGGCTCAGGAAACTGTACACCTGTTGATTGACGGTTGAGAGGCGGGACCAAAGAGCCAGAGCTCAACCCCGCAAGCACAACTAGGTGAGTACAACTAGGTGAGTACAGACAACTACACCATCACTAGTACAGACAACTACACCATCACTAGTGCAGACAACTACACCATCACTAGTACAGACAACCACACCATCACTAGTGCAGACAACTACACCATCACTAGTACAGACAACCACACCATCACTAGTGCAGACAACTACACCATCACTAGTACAGACAACTACACCATCACTAGTACAGACAACTACACCATCACTAGTACAGACAACTACACCATCACTAGTACAGACAACTACACCATCACTAGTGCAGACAACTACACCATCACTAGTACAGACAACTACACCATCACTAGTACAGACAACCACACCATCACTAGTGCAGACAACCACACCATCACTAGTGCAGACAACTACACCATCACTAGTGCAGACAACCACACCATCACTAGTGCAGACAACCACACCATCACTAGTGCAGACAACCACACCATCACTAGTACAGACAACTACACCATCACTAGTGCAGACAACCACACCATCACTAGTACAGACAACCACACCATCACTAGTGCAGACAACCACACCATCACTAGTACAGACAACTACACCATCACTAGTGCAGACAACCACACCATCACTAGTACAGACAACTACACCATCACTAGTGCAGACAACCACACCATCACTAGTACAGACAACCACACCATCACTAGTGCAGACAACCACACCATCACTAGTGCAGACAACTACACCATCACTAGTACAGACAACCACACCATCACTAGTACAGACAACCACACCATCACTAGTACAGACAACCAGACCATCACTAGTACAGACAACTACACCATCACTAGTACAAACAAACACACCATCACTAGTGCAGACAACTACACCATCACTAGTACAGACAACTACACCATCACTAGTGGTGACAACTACACCATCACTAGTGCAGACAACTACACCATCACTAGTGGTGACAACTACACCATCACTAGTGCAGACAACTACACCATCACTAGTACAGACAACTACACCATCACTAGTACAGACAACTACACCATCACTAGTACAGACAACTACACCATCACTAGTACAGACAACTACACCATCACTAGTGGTGACAACTACACCATCACTAGTACAGACAACTACACCATCACTAGTACAGACAACTACACCATCACTAGTACAGACAACTACACCATCACTAGTACAGACAACTACACCATCACTAGTACAGACAACCACACCATCACTAGTACAGACAACTACACCATCACTAGTACAGACAACTACACCATCACTAGTACAGACAACTACACCATCACTAGTACAGACAACTACACCATCACTAGTGCAGACAACTACACCATCACTAGTACAGACAACTACACCATCACTAGCACAGACAACCACACCATCACTAGTACAGACAACTACACCATCACTAGTACAGACAACTACACCATCACTAGTACAGACAACTACACCATCACTAGTACAGACAACTACACCATCACTAGTACAGACAACCACACCATCACTAGTACAGACAACTACACCATCACTAGTGGTGACAACCACACCATCACTAGTGCAGACAACTACACTATCACTAGTACAGACAACTACACCATCACTAGTGGTGACAACCACACCATCACTAGTACAGACAACTACACCATCACTAGTACAGACAACTACACCATCACTAGTGGTGACAACCACACCATCACTAGTGCAGACAACTACACCATCACTAGTACAGACAACTACACCATCACTAGTACAGACAACCACACCATCACTAGTACAGACAACTACACCATCACTAGTACAGACAACTACACCATCACTAGTTGTGACAACTACACCATCACTAGTACAGACAACTACACCATCACTAGTGCAGACAACCACACCATCACTAGTACAGACAACCACACCATCACTAGTACAGACAACCACACCATCACTAGTACAGACAACTACACCATCACTAGTACAGACAACTACACCATCACTAGTACAGACAACTACACCATCACTAGTACAGACAACTACACCATCACTAGTGGTGACAACCACACCATCACTAGTGCAGACAACTACACCATCACTAGTACAGACAACTACACCATCACTAGTACAGACAACCACACCATCACTAGTGCAGACAACTACACCATCACTAGTACAGACAACTACACCATCACTAGTACAGACAACTACACCATCACTAGTGCAGACAACTACACCATCACTAGTACAGACAACTACACCATCACTAGTGCAGACAACCACACCATCACTAGTGCAGACAACCACACCATCACTAGTGCAGACAACTACACCATCACTAGTGAAGACAACCACACCATCACTAGTGCAGACAACCACACCATCACTAGTGCAGACAACCACACCATCACTAGTACAGACAACCACACCATCACTAGTACAGACAACCACACCATCACTAGTACAGACAACTACACCATCACTAGTACAGACAACCACACCATCACTAGTACAGACAACCACACCATCACTAGTACAGACAACTACACCATCACTAGTACAGACAACTACACCATCACTAGTGCAGACAACTACACCATCACTAGTACAGACAACCACACCATCACTAGTGCAGACAACTACACCATCACTAGTGCAGACAACCACACCATCACTAGTACAGACAACCACACCATCACTAGTGCAGACAACCACACCATCACTAGTGCAGACAACTACACCATCACTAGTACAGACAACCACACCATCACTAGTACAGACAACCACACCATCACTAGTACAGACAACCACACCATCACTAGTACAGACAACCACACCATCACTAGTACAAACAACACACCATCACTAGTGCAGACAACCACACCATCACTAGTACAGACAACTACACCATCACTAGTACAAACAAACACACCATCACTAGTGCAGACAACTACACCATCACTAGTACAGACAACTACACCATCACTAGTGCAGACAACTACACCATCACTAGTACAGACAACTACACCATCACTAGTACAGACAACTACACCATCACTAGTGGTGACAACCACACCATCACTAGTGCAGACAACTACACCATCACTAGTACAGACAACTACACCATCACTAGTACAGACAACCACACCATCACTAGTGCAGACAACTACACCATCACTAGTACAGACAACTACACCATCACTAGTACAGACAACTACACCATCACTAGTGCAGACAACTACACCATCACTAGTACAGACAACTACACCATCACTAGTGCAGACAACCACACCATCACTAGTGCAGACAACCACACCATCACTAGTGCAGACAACTACACCATCACTAGTGAAGAAAACCACACCATCACTAGTGCAGACAACCACACCATCACTAGTGCAGACAACCACACCATCACTAGTACAGACAACCACACCATCACTAGTGCAGACAACCACACCATCACTAGTGCAGACAACTACACCATCACTAGTACAGACAACCCACCATCACTAGTACAGACAACCACACCATCACTAGTACAGACAACCACACCATCACTAGTACAGACAACTACACCATCACTAGTACAGACAACACACCATCACTAGTGCAGACAACTACACCATCACTAGTACAGACAACTACACCATCACTAGTGGTGACAACTACACCATCACTAGTGCAGACAACTACACCATCACTAGTGGTGACAACTACACCATCACTAGTGCAGACAACTACACACCATCACTAGTACAGACAACTACACCATCACTAGTACAGACACTACACCATCACTAGTGCAGACAACTACACCATCACTAGTACAGACAACTACACCATCACTAGTGTGACAACTACACCATCACTAGTACAGACAACTACACCATCACTAGTACAGACACTACACACCATCACTAGTACAGACAACTACACCATCACTAGTACAGACAACTACACCATCACTAGTAAGACAACTACACCATCACTAGTACAGACAACTACACCATCACTAGTACAGACACAACCACACACATCACTAGTACAGACAACTACACCATCACTAGTACAGACAACTACACCATCACTAGTACAGACAACTACACCATCACTAGTACAGACAACTACACCATCACTAGTGCAGACAACTACACCATCACTAGTACAGACAACTACACCATCACTAGTACAGACAACCACACCATCACTAGTACAGACACCTACACCATCACTAGTACAGACAACTACACCATCACTAGTACAGACAACTACACCATCACTAGTACAGACAACTACACCATCACTAGTACAGACAACCACACCATCACTAGTGCAGACAACCACACCATCACTAGTGCAGACACCACACCATCACTAGTGCAGACAACTACACCATCACTAGTACAGACAACTACACCATCACTAGTACAGACAACTACACCATCACTAGTACAGACAACCACACACACCATCACTAGTACAGACAACACACCATCACTAGTGCAGACAACTACACCATCACTAGTACAACAACACACCATCACTAGTGCAGACAACTACACCATCACTAGTACAGACAACTACACCATCACTAGTACAGACAACTACACCATCACTAGTACAGACAACCACACCATCACTAGTACAGACAACTACACCATCACTAGTGCAGACAACCACACCATCACTAGTACAGACAACTACACCATCACTAGTACAGACAACTACACCATCACTAGTACAGACAACTACACCATCACTAGTGGTGACAACTACACCATCACTAGTGCAGACAACTACACCATCACTAGTGCAGACAACTACACCATCACTAGTGCAGACAACTACACCATCACTAGTACAGACAACCACACCATCACTAGTACAGACAACTACACCATCACTAGTGGTGACACCACACCATCACTAGTGCAGACAACCACACCATCACTAGTACAGACAACTACACCATCACTAGTACAGACAACACACACCATCACTAGTGCAGACAACCACACCATCACTAGTACAGACAACACACCATCACTAGTACAGACAACTACACCATCACTAGTACAGACAACTACACCATCACTAGTACAGACAACCACACCATCACTAGTGCAGACAACCACACCATCACTAGTACAGGCAACTACACCATCACTAGTACAGACAACCACACCATCACTAGTGCAGACAACCACGCCATCACTAGTACAGACAACCACACCATCACTAGTGCAGACAACCACACCATCACTAGTGCAGACAACTACACCATCACTAGTACAGACAACCACACCATCACTAGTGCAGACAACCACACCATCACTAGTACAGACAACCACACCATCACTAGTGCAGACAACCACACCATCACTAGTACAGACAACTACACCATCACTAGTGGTGACAGCTACACCATCACTAGTGCAGACAACTACACCATCACTAGTGGTGACAACTACACCATCACTAGTGCAGACAACTACACCATCACTAGTGCAGACAACTACACCATCACTAGTGGTGACAACTACACCATCACTAGTGCAGACAACCACACCATCACTAGTACAGACAACCACACCATCACTAGTGCAGACAACCACACCATCACTAGTGCAGACAACCACACCATCACTAGTGGTGACAACCACACCATCACTAGTACAGACAACCACACCATCACTAGTACAGACAACCACACCATCACTAGTAGTGACAACCACACCATCACTAGTGCAGACAACCACACCATCACTAGTGCAGACAACTACACCATCACTAGTGGTGACAACTACACCATCACTAGTGCAGACAACTACACCATCACTAGTGGTGACAACTACACCATCACTAGTGCAGACAACTACACCATCACTAGTGCAGACAACTACACCATCACTAGTGGTGACAACTACACCATCACTAGTACAGACAACCACACCATCACTAGTACAGACAACCACACCATCACTAGTGCAGACAACCACACCATCACTAGTGCAGACAACTACACCATCACTAGTGGTGACAACCACACCATCACTAGTGCAGACAACCACACCATCACTAGTACAGACAACTACACCATCACTAGTACAGACAACCACACCATCACTAGTACAGACAACCACACCATCACTAGTGCAGACAACTACACCATCACTAGTGGTGACAACCACACCATCACTAGTGCAGACAACTACACCATCTCTAGTACAGACAACTACACCATCACTAGTGGTGACAACTACACCATCACTAGTGGTGACAACCACACCATCACTAGTGGTGACAACCACACCATCACTAGTGCAGACAACCACACCATCACTAGTGCAGACAACTACACCATCACTAGCACAGACAACTACACCATCACTACTACAGACAACTACACCATCACTAGTGCAGACAACTACACCATCACTAGTACAGACAACTACACCATCACTAGTGCAGACAACTACACCATCACTAGTGGTGACAACTACACCATCACTAGTGGTGACAACCACACCATCACTAGTGGTGACAACCACACCATCACTAGTGCAGACAACCACACCATCACTAGTGCAGACAACTACACCATCACTAGTGGTGACAACCACACCATCACTAGTGCAGACAACCACACCATCACTAGTGCAGACAACCACACCATCACTAGTGGTGACAACCACACCATCACTAGTGGTGACAACCACACCATCACTAGTACAGACAACCACACCATCACTAGTGGTGACAACCACACCATCACTAGTGCAGACAACTACACCATCACTTGTGCAGACAACTACACCATCACTAGTACAGACAACCACACCATCACTAGTGCAGACAACCACACCATCACTAGTGCAGACAACCACACCATCACTAGTACAGACAACCACACCATCACTAGTGCAGACAACCACACCATCACTAGTGGTGACAACCACACCATCACTAGTGCAGAGAACAATCACTAGTGCAGCTAACAATCACTAGTGCAGCCAACAATCACGATTGCAGATAACATTCACTAGTGCAGGCAACAATCACTAGTTCAGAAAACTACAACTATCTCACACATTGACAGACAGAACTTTAGTAATTTTATCATAAAACAATATTGCTGCTTGATATTAATTAAATATATAATATATTCTACGTTGAGTGAGAGTGCATGAAGAACTGATCAGTGTACCGTTGTTGGGGCAGGTAGCGAGGATCGGCCAACATAACGACTGCTTCCTCGCCTCAGACACGGATTTTGGCACGTACGTTAACAAGGCGGTGGAGTACCCATACTTGAAGAATGAAACACTGTACCTCTCCATGGGTGGTGAGACTTGCGCGAACAACCCCCCCAGGTTAGTTGATGACCAGTAACTACTGCTGCCCCAGACATGTCCCCAGGTCAGTCCTGGTGATGACCAGTAACTCCTGCTGCCCCAGACATGTCCCCAGGTCAGTCCTGGTGATGACCAGTAACTACTGCTGCCCCAGACATGTCCCCAGGTCAGTCCTGGTGATGACCTACCTGATCATCACATAACACACTGACCTACCTGCTCATCACATAACACACTGACCTACCTGCTCATCACATAACACACTGACCTACCTGCTCATCACATAACACACTGACCTACCTGCTCATCACATAACACACTGGTCTATCTGATCATCACATAACACACTGACCTACCTGCTCATCACATAACACACTGACCTACCTGCTCATCACATAACACACTGACCTACCTGCTCATCACATAACACACTGATCTATCTGATCATCACATAACACACTGACCTACCTGCTCATCACATAACACACTGACCTACCTGCTCATCACATAACACACTGACCTACCTGCTCATCACATAACACACTGACCTACCTGCTCATCACATAACACACTGACCTATCTGATCATCACATAACACTTACCTACCTGCTCATCACATAACACTGACCTACCTGCTCATCACATAACACACTGACTTACCTGCTCATCACATAACACACTGACTTACCTGCTCATCACATAACACACACTGACCTACCTGATCATCACATATCACTGACCTACCTGATCATCACATAACACTGACTTACCTGCTCATCACATAACACACACTGACCTACCTGCACATCACATAACACACTGACCTACCTGCTCATCACATAACACACACTGACCTACCTGCTCATCACATAACACACACTGACCTACCTGCTCATCACATAACACTGACTTACCTGTTCATCACATAACACACTGACCTACCTGCTCATCACATAACACTGACTGACCTGCTCATCACATAACACACTGACCTACTTGCTCATCACATAACACACACTGACCTACCTGCTCATCACATAACACACTGACCTACCTGCTCATCACATAACACACTGACCTACCTGCTCATCACATAACACTGACTTACCTGCTCATCACATAACACACTGACCTACCTGGTCATCACATAACACACTGACCTACCTGCTCATCACATAACACACTGACCTACCTGCTCATCACATAACACTGACCTACCTGCTCATCACATAACACTGACCTACCTGGTCATCTCATAACACACTGACCTACCTGCTCATCACATAACACACACTGACCTACCTGCTCATCACATAACACACTGACCTACCTGCTCATCACATAACACACTGACCTACCTGCTCATCACATAACACACTGACCTACCTGCTCATCACATAACACACACTGACCTACCTGCTCATCACATAACACACTGACCTACCTGCTCATCACATAACACACTGACCTACCTGCTCATCACATAACACACTGACCTACCTGCTCATCACATAACACACACTGACCTACCTGTTCATCACATAACACACTGACCTACCTGATCATCACATACCACACCGACCTACCTGCTCATCACATAACACTGACCAACCTGCTCATCACATAACACACTAACATTGGCCTGCGTCTCCCACTCCCACAGATCCAGCTGCCCAACAGCACTGCAGGAGATGGCGGAGCTCCACTACAGGTTCCTTAATGTCGACTACATTCAGGTGGTGCTCGACGCTTGGAGGACCCAAGGCTGCTTTAACACGGTCAGTCCCGCCGGCTGGGAGGCGAGGGCGTGTGGCGGAGGGTGTGTGGTAGAGGGCGTGTGGCGGAGGGTGTGTGGTAGAGGGTGTGTGGCGGAGGGTGTGTGGTAGAGGGTGTGTGGCAGGGGGTGTGTGGTAGAGGGTGTGTGGCAGGGGGTGTGTGGTAGAGGGCGTGTGGCGGAGGGTGTGTGGTAGAGGTGTGTGGCGGAGGGTGTGTGGTAGAGGGCGTGTGGCGGAGGGTGTGTGGTAGAGGGTGTGTGGCGGAGGGTGTGTGGCAGAGGGTGTGTGGCGGAGGGTGTGTGGTAGAGGGTGTGTGGCGGAGGGTGTGTGGTAGAGGGCGTGTAGCGGAGGGTGTGTGGTAGTGGGTGTGTGGCGGAGGGTGTGTGGCAGAGGGTGTGTGGCGGAGGGTGTGTGGTAGAGGGTGTGTGGCGGAGGGTGTGTGGCAGAGGGTGTGTGGCGGAGGGTGTGTGGCAGAGGGTGTGTGGCGGAGGGTGTGTGCAGAGGGCGTGTGGCAGAGGGTGTTTGGTAGAGGGTGTGTGGCGGAGGGTGTGTGGTAGAGGGCGTGTGGCAGAGGGTGTGTGGTAGAGGGTGTGTGGCGGAGGGTGTGTGGCAGAGGGTGTGTGGCGGAGGGTGTGTGGCGGAGGGTGTGTGGCAGAGGGTGTGTGGCGGAGGGTGTGTGGCAGAGGGTGTGTGGCGGAAGGTGTGTGGTAGAGGGTGTGTGGCGGAGGGTGTGTGGCGGAGGGTGTGTGGCGGAGGGTGTGTGGCAGAGGGTGTGTGGCGGAGGGTGTGTGGCAGAGGGCGTGTGGCGGAGGGTGTGTGGCGGAGGGTGTGTGGCAGAGGGCGTGTGGCGGAGGGTGTGTGGCAGAGGGCGTGTGGCGGAGGGTGTGTGGCAGGGGGCGTGTGGCAGAGGGCGTGTGGCAGAGGGTGTGTGGCAGACGGCGTGTGGCAGAGGGTGTGTGACAGAGGGTATGTGGCAGAGTGTGTGTGGCAGAGGGTGTTTGACAGAGGGTGTGTGGCAGAGGGTGTGTGGCAGAGGGTGTGTGACAGAGGGTGTGTGACAGAGGGTGTGTGGCAGAGGGTGTGTGGCAGAGGGCGTATGGCAGAGGGTGTGTGACAGAGGGTGTGTGACAGAGGGTGTGTGGCGGAGGGTGTGTGGCAGAGGGTGTGTGGCAGAGGGTGTGTGAGAGAGGGCGTGTGGCAGAGGGTGTGTGGCAGAGGGTGTGTGGCAGAGGGTGTGTGAGAGAGGGCGTGTGGCAGAGGGTGTGTGGCGGAGGGTGTGTGACAAAGGGCGTGTGACAGAGGGTGTGTGACAGAGGGTGTGTGGCGGAGGGTGTGTGGCGGAGGGTGTGTGACAGAGGGTGTGTGGCAGAGGGTGTGTGGCAGAGGGTGTGTGACAGAGGGTGTGTGGCAGAGGGTGTGTGGCAGAGGGTGTGTGGCGGAGGGTGTGTGGCAGAGGGTGTGTGGCGGAGGGTGTGTGGCAGAGGGTGTGTGGCAGAGGGTGTGTGGTAGAGGGTGTGTGGTGGAGGGTGTGTGGCAGAGGGTGTGTGGCGGAGGGTGTGTGGTAGAGGGTGTGTGGTGGAGGGTGTGTGGCAGAGGGCATGTGACAGAGGGCGTGTGACAGAGGGTGTGTGGCAGAGGGTGTGTGGCAGAGAGCGCGTTCAGAGGGCGTGGGCCAGAGGGCGTGTTGCAGAGGGCGTGTTCAGATGGCGTGGGGGAGGTGTGTGACAGAAAGCACGGGGGAGGGGTGTGGCAGAGGGTGTGGGGAAGATGTGTGGCAGAGGGCGTGGGGAAGGTGTGTGGTAGAGGGCGTGGGTGTGACAGATATTCGTTGCCGTGTGGGGGTTGAATATTATACACCGTATTAGCTCTGTAGATTTATTGGCCGAGACAAACAGATATATATCTGGCCAGCCGAGGTCGTCCTACTATGGGTCTGTAGAGTTAACTGACTACTGCAAGCATGGCTTGATGCTCCTCTGTCTGTCATGACGTCAGAGGCCTACTCGCCTGTGATTGGTTATGTTCCAACTGGCGGGGAATTTGAATATAACACCGCTCGGACACGCTACCAAGTCGACGTCCCAAGTAGACAAGCTCTGGCTAGCTATATAGTTACAATAATACTGAAAGGACCTCGGTGGCATTCAATAATGGCTTACATATGGAAATTTGCATATTAAACATTAACATTGGTGTGCATAATACTAGCATCTTGGCATATGCACCAAATTTTTTTTTATTTTTTATCATAATAGGTGAAAATCATGGTAACAATGCTTTGATTCAACCTTAGTATGAAGAACATGTGTATGTCTACTTGTCAGATATGAACAATACAACTCAAGGTATTGCCTAAACAAAGTATTAATATATGTTAATACTTTTATCATCTAGCCAATGGACATGTGGTGAGTGCACGGTTGAAACGAGAGGTCTAGATCTAAGATTATAAGTGCTAGTATGGTGTTGCTGAACATCAAGTGGTCTGTCAACCACAGAAGGTGGTGTCCCAATAGGAGGATCTGTCTGGGTAAGTTCATTGTCATCTTCCTCATCAGTCTCGTCAACAGTCATTTTAGCTTACTTCATATGGTCTAAATGCTCATTTATATACTCTCCTGTTACTAAGTTCTTCAGTCTGCACTTGTTACCTTTGATAAGCTCGATTACCTTAAATGGACCCAAAAATTTCTTAGTTAACTTATACATAGGACCAGACCTGTGTTGGTTAAGTATCATTACTACAGATCCAATAGTTATTTTACTGGGTTTAGCTCGTTCATTCCTTGCTCGAGTGAACTCGACTGTAGCTTTGGACAATTGTTCTCGTATTTTCTTGAATACTAGTTGCATTTGTCTATGCATCACTTGAACAAAATCATCTACGTTATATAAGGGAGTAGGAGGTACGTTAATCAATTCATTAGGGAGGATCTTATCTGTACCATAAAGAATAGCGTGAGGTGTGTCACCTGTAGAAACAATAATTGAAGAATTTATAGCACACTGAATTAAGGGTATAAAATCATCCCAATTGTTGTTATCAAAATTCAACGTGACTCTCAAGGCATCTAACACTTTTCTGTTAGTACGTTCAGCTAGTCCGTTGCTTACTGGATGA
>WNGS01159425.1:0-10303 GCA_020271785.1 Procambarus virginalis
TTTATAGATAGAGCTAGTACATACAATACATAAAGCCACTATTACGCAAGGCGTCTAACACAAGCAAGTGTAAAGTTATAGAAATGGACTAGGTGACAGGAGACCAAAGGATCAGTACACAATGAAGGGGAACTACCTTCCTGTGATGATTCGAGAAAGAGACCTGGGAGTGGACGTACACCAAATCCGCTCCCGAGGCTGCTGGACACCTGGAGTGTAGGGCCTCGCTGATGTCGAGTCTCCTATTGTTGTATCTGTCGATATTTCTGTGTTGCTTGTTAAGATTTCTCTGGTGATGGTCTGGTTGTGTGAGGAGATTATATGTTCCTTGAAGGAGCCCTGTTGTTTCTGCATTGTTAATCGCCTAGAGAGAGACGTTGTCGTCTTGCCTATATACTGATATCTTTGGGGCTGACAGTCCCCAAATGGGCATGTGAAGGCATAGACGACGTTGGTCACTTTTAAGGCATTGTGTTTGGTGTCTGGAGAATTCTTCATAAATAAGTTGGCGGTCTTCTTGTTTTTGTAATATATTGTTAACTGTGTGTTGTGACTGGTGTGTAGGGGATAACGTGCCCATCAGTAATTGTTAACTGTGTGTTGTGACTGGTGTGTAGGGGATAACGTGCCCATCAGTAATTGTTAACTGTGTGTTGTGACTGGTGTGTAGGGGATAACGTGCCCATCAGTAATTCAGGATATTCTCCTGAAAGATATTATTGACAGGAAGGTTATCCCCACACACACCATCACAAGATACATTCTATCATTTAATTTACCATTTCACAATGAAACCTTTTAGAAAAATATATAACTTCAGCAAAACTCGGCTTGTTAGACAAACCGAGGCTTGCATAGTAGGCCAAGTAGTGCATTCTGGCTATTAGGTACATTCAGGGAAAAACTTGCCATTTAACTCTGAATACATGAGGGTGTTCGCTTCTCCTACCACCCCCCTTTTTTATGGTGTACACTTTATTATGCAAGGTTATACAGTTACATATCTGATTGTATACAAAAAATGAGCATTAAGAGGACACAAAAATAGTTCGCTTCCTAGAGGCTGTAGATTTCCTCGAACTCCTCCGACGTTGGGCAGGAACCGAGGATGCAGCGAGCATTCCCCCTCTGGATCGCGACACTGAGGCGCTGAAAGAGAAACTTGCCGCTCTAGGGTCTCTTGTGGTGTCAATGAGCTTGGAACCAAGATCCTTTAGAAACCTTCTTGCACTCTCTCCCCATGGGCCTAGGGTCTCAGACCCTATTGGAACGAAGTTGTACCGATGATCTAATTGCCTGTACTTGGCTGACTTGTCTCTTTCTCTGTGTGTCGCCGCGGCTCCTGCTGTGCTGGCAGAGAGGTTGATGTATGTGGCTGCCATGGGGTATATGTGTATATATATATATATATATATATATATATATATATATATATATATATATATATATATATATATATATGTGTGTGTGTGTGTGTGTGTCGTACCTAGTAGCCAGAACGCACTTCTCAGCCTACTATGCAAGGCCCGATTTGCCTAATAAGCCAAGTTTTCATGAATTAATTGTTTTTCGGCTACCTAACCTAACCTAACCTAACCTAACCTAACCTAACCTATAAAGATAGGTTAGGTTAGGTTAGGTAGGGTTGGTTAGGTTCGATCATATATCTACGTTAATTTTAACTCCAATAAAAAAAAATGACCTCATACATAATGAAATGGATAGCTTTCTCCTTTCATAAGAAAAAAATTAGAGAAAATATATTATTTCGTGAAAACTTGGCTTATTAGGCAAATCGGGCCTTGCATAGTAGGCCAAATAGTGAGTTCTGGCTACTAGGTATAACATTATATATATATATATATATATATATATATATATATATATATATATATATATATGTATATATATATATATATATATATATATATATATATATATATATATATATTAATGCACAACTATATTCTACCTACTTCAAGACTCCGCACCAATATAGAAGCATCAAGAAATATGGGCCAATAGGCCCTTTGCATTTTTTCCCATTCTTCCCTTTAAATATACCCAATATTACCCAATATTTGGTGTTCTATCTTGTGTTGAAAGTTTGTTTTCACCTCGTCCAAAACTGTTGTAGCATCTCACCCAAATGCAGGTATTAAATGAAAAGCCGTTTAAAATATATATATACATTATATATATTTTTCATATATATATATATATATATATATATATATATATATATATATATATATATATTGGTGTATACTGGCAGCAGGTTTTCTTTTAAACATGTCTCATTAAATATGACCGCATATTCAGTATTTACTATCTTCTGATTTAGGGCTTCTATCCCTCTAACTATTTTCTTAGCATCAGGGCTTAGCTGAAAGAGAAGTTCTCCAAAACTCATTTTCGTAATTTCAAGGTGAAGAAAAAAGTAAATTACTATAGAATGTATTACACTTATTTATACAATTTGCACAACGTTTCGAACCTCCATGGTTCATTCTCAAGTGAAAAGAATGTTCAGAACTGCTTGATTTATACCCGCACTCGGTCAGGTGATAAGGCAATAAAGGTAAAAAATGGGGGATACATAAGGGATAAATGGGGGGTGAAGCACATAAGAACATAAGAATAAAGGTAACTGCGGAAGGTCTATTGGCCCATACGAGGCAGCTGGCATCTACATACAAAGATTAATCCAGTGTAATTGGCCTGTTATGTTGAACAGTGTCTTCTGTGTTGGCATCGTTATGTTCTGGTCTTGTCCTTACTCTCATGGTGGGTAGGGTAAATAGTTCCGTGATTTGGGTGTTCATGGTAGGTTGTTCTGTTCTTATGTGAATTGCTTCAAGAATTTGTAATCTTCTTGCATCTTGGGTTTTGTCTATTATACAGGTATTTTTGTTCAACATTTCTCTTGTTAGGGTGATGTTATGGGCTTGTCTCATGTGATTCCTAGGGGCACCGGATTGAAGATGGCATGTCAAACGCCTCGTCAGCTTGGTCGACGTCATACCTATGTACTTAGATTGAAGGTTACATCCTTCGTGGGGGCAAGTGTACATGTATACAACGCTTGACTGCTGTAGAGGGTTCTCTGTCGGCTTCGGGCTGTTTTTGATAAGGAGTTCGGAAGTCTTCTTGGTTTTATAGAATATTGTCAGGTTTATGTTTTGGTTAGGAGTAATGCTTTTTACTCCTTTACGGATTATTTCTTTCATTATTCTTTTCTCTTTTATATGTTCACTGTGCATACCTTGAGGATACCTTGAGGTGCTTCCGGGGCTTATCGTCCCCGCGGCCCGGTCATCGACCAGGCCTCCTGGTTGCTGGACTGATCAACCAGGCTGTTGGACGCGGCTGCTCGCAGCCTGACGTATGAGTCACAGCCTGGTTGATCAGGTATCCTTTGGAGGTGCTTATCCAGTTCTCTCTTGAACACTGTGAGGGGTTTGCCAGTTATGTCCCTTATGTGTAGCGGGAGCGTGTTGAACAGTCTCGGGCCTCTGATGTTGATAGAGTTCTCTCTCAGAGTACCTGTTGCACCTCTGTTTTTCAACGGGGGTATTCTGCACATCCTGCCATGTCTTCTGGTCTCATGTGATGTTATTTCTGTGTGCAGGTTTGGGACCAGCCCCTCTAATATTTTCCACGTGTAAATTATTATGTATCTCTCCCGCCTGCGCTCAAGGGAATACAGATTTAGGCTCTTAAGTCGGTCCCAATAGTTTAGATGTTTTACTGAGTGGATTCTAGCAGTAAAGGATCTCTGCACGCTCTCCAGGTCAGCAATTTCACCAGCAGTGGAATACAGAAAGTGCATAGTTCATTTGTAATATAATTTTAATGGAGGTATTGTGGTTTCTGTTCTAGGTTCTGGATTATACCAACGGTCCAAGTGTCTTCTTATAGCAGCGTTTATTTCCGCGTTGCTATATCCGTTGTTCACCAATACCTGAGTTACTCTTTCAAACTCTCTACTCACGTTGCTCCATTCAGAGCAGTGGGTAAGCGCTCGACGAATATAAGCATTGAGAACACTGGCTTTGTATCTTTGGGGGCACTCACTTCTACCGTTCAGGCATAATCCTATGTTGGTGGGCTTGGTATATACGTTGGTGCTTAAAGAGGTTCCTGTTTTTGTTATTAGTACATCCAAGAATGGCAGACTGTTATTTTCACTATTTTCATGTGTAAATCGGAGTACTGACTCTCTCTCTAGATGGCTTTTTACGTCAATTAGTTCATCTGAGTCTTTTACTATTACGAATATGTCATCTACATAACGGCAATATACAGTTGTTTTTTGTCTGCTACTGAAGACTCTGTCTTCGATGGTTCCATATAAAAATTAGCAAATAAAACTCCTAAGGGAGAGCCCATTGCTACTCCGTCTATTTGTAAATACATGTCTCCTTGTGGACTGATGAAAGGGGCTTCCTTTGTACATGCTTCGAGAAGACTCTTCAAGTGTGGCTCAGGTATGTCTAATTTGGGGGTGCTCTCGTCTCTGTATACTCTGTCCAGTATCATTCCTATGGTTGTGTCGACCGGGACGTTGGTAAATAGGGATTCCACGTCCAGGGAAGCAATGATTCCATCGGGCTGGGTAGATCTGATTAATTCTAGGAAATCTGCTGATGATTGTAGACTATACTTGCTTTGAGTGTATGGAGTTAGGAGTTCGTTAAGTCAGTCTTTATGCCAGGTGATAGGTTGGAGTTGGTATTTGGCTGATTATTGGGCGTATATATATATATATATATATATATATATATATATATATATATATATATATATATATATATATGTCGTACCTAGTAGCCAGAACGCACTTCTCAGCCTACTATGCAAGGCCCAATTTGCCTAAAAAGCCAAGTTTTCCTGAATTAATATATTTTCTCTAATTTTTTTTCTTATGAAATGATAAAGCTACCTATTTCATTATGTATGAGATAAATTTTATTTTATTGGAGTTAAAATTAACGTAGATATGTGACTGAACCTAACCAACCCTACCTAACCTAACCTAACCTATCTTTATAGTTTAAGTTAGGTTAGGTAGCCGAAAAAGTTAGGTTAGGTTAGGTAGGTTAGGTAGTCGAAAAAACATTAATTCATGAAAACTTGGCTATTAGGCAAATCGGGCCTTGCATAATAGGCTGAGAAGTGCGTTCTGGCTAGGGCCTACGACATATATATATATATATATATATATATATATATATATATATCTGAACAGAGTTTAAATACCTGCATTTGGGTGAGGTGACATGTTACAATGGTTTGGGGTGAGGTGAGAACAAACACAGAACACGAAACAATGGGTATAAGGGAAGAATAGATCTGTAACTGCAGAAGGCCTATTGGCCCGTATTTCTTGATGTTTCTATATTGGAGCGGAGTCTTGAAGTGGGTAGAATATAGTAGTGCGTTAATTGGCTGTTGATTGCTGGTGTTGACTTCTTGATGTGTAGTGCCTCGCAGATGTCAAGCCGCCTGTTGTCTGTATATATATATATATATATATATATATATATATATATATATATATATATATATATATATATACAAGCCGCCTGTATATATATATATATATATATATATATATATATATATATATATATATATATATATATCAACAAACAACATAAGATATGCACCAAAGTGGCCCCCATTACAACACCTTGGGGAGACATATACACGCAGGCTTTCTGCCCGAAACGCTGCGCGTACTAGTGGCTTTACAAGAGTGTAAATACCATGCTATGTATCCTCACAAACCCAATATACCTTCTTGTATATAAATAAATCAATAAATAAGATAGACGGAGCAACAATGGCGTCCCCACTAAAAGTCCTCTTGGCTAACTTCTATATGGGAGTACTCAAAGACGCCATCGTCACAACCACAGAGACACCAGGCATCTACTGCAGATACATTGATGATATATTTGTATGTGTGTAACACCTCCACGAACTGACGCATTAAAGGATCAACTTGTCCGAAACTCAGTGCTTAAGGTTACCCATGAACTAGGAGGCATGGATGGCGCGCTCCCTCTCCTCCGTGTCTCCGTCCCATGAACTAGGAGACATGGATGGCGCGCTCCCTCTCCTCCGTGTCTCCGTCCCATGAACTAGGAGACATGGATGGCGCGCTCCCTCTCCTCCGTGTCTCCGTCCCATGAACTAGGAGACATGGATGGCGCGCTCCCTCTCCTCCGTGTCTCCGTCCCATGAACTAGGAGACATGGATGGTGCGCTCCCTCTCCTCCGTGTCTCCGTCCCATGAACTAGGAGACATGGATGGCGTGCTCCCTCTCCTCCGTGTCTCCGTCACATGAACTAGGAGACATGGATGGCGCGCTCCCTCTCCTCCGTGTCTCCGTCCCATGAACTAGGAGACATGGATGGCGTGCTCCCTCTCCTCCGTGTCTCCGTCACATGAACTAGGAGACATGGATGGCGCGCTCCCTCTCCTCCGTGTCTCCGTCCCATGAACTAGGAGACATGGATGGCGTGCTCCCTCTCCTCCGTGTCTCCGTCCCATGAACTAGGAGACATGGATGGCGTGCTCCCTCTCCTCCGTGTCTCCGTCCCATGAACTAGGAGACATGGATGGCGTGCTCCCTCTCCTCCGTGTCTCCGTCACATGAACTAGGAGACATGGATGGCGCGCTCCCTCTCCTCCGTGTCTCCGTCTCATGAACTAGGAGACATGGATGGCGCGCTCCCTCTCCTCCGTGTCTCCGTCACATGAACTAGGAGACATGGATGGCACGCTCCCTCTCCTCCGTGTCTCCGTCACATGAACTAGGAGACATGGATGGCGCGCTCCCTCTCCTCCGTGTCTCCGTCACATGAACTAGGAGACATGGATGGCGCGCTCCCTCTCCTCCGTGTCTCCGTCACATGAACTAGGAGGCATGGATGGCGCGCTCCCTCTCCTCCGTGTCTCCGTCCCATGAACTAGGAGACATGGATGGCGCGCTCCCTCTCCTCCGTCTCCGTCACATGAACTAGGAGACATGGATGGCGCGCTCCCTCTCCTCCGTGTCTCCGTCCCATGAACTAGGAGACATGGATGGCGCGCTCCCTCTCCTCCGTGTCTCCGTCACATGAACTAGGAGACATGGATGGCGCGCTCCCTCTCCTCCGTGTCTCCGTCACATGAACTAGGAGACATGGATGGCGCGCTCCCTCTCCTCCGTGTCTCCGTCCCATGAACTAGGAGACATGGATGGCGCGCTCCCTCTCCTCCGTGTCTCCGTCACATGAACTAGGAGACATGGATGGCGCGCTCCCTCTCCTACGGGTCTCCGTCAGAACAAAAGACAACACCTTCACCACAGGGGTTTATACTAAACTTGCCAACATTGCCGCAGAGTGAATGGTCACTCTGAATGCTCAAACAGATATAAGACCAGTGTAATAAACTCATTTATACCCAGAGCCATTACTCACTGTTGTGAGTGGCATAACAGCCACAAGGAACTGGACAGAAGCCTTCTAGTATTACTAAACAATGGCTGCACGTATAGACAAGTCAACAACAACACCAAACAATCCCTCTCATAAAACTCATTATAAATCCACTATGAGTTCACACTACAAAACTAAAGATATAATAATCTATATAAATAAAAATGTAAATGTTCGTTTGTTCAAAATCGCAAATCTCCGAAAGTTATTCACCGATTGCTTTGAATTTTGACACAACGTTGCATTCGAATAGGCGCGTTTTTATATACCCACTATATACATGCCGCACATGTGACAAGAAAAAACGCGCTTTTTATGAAAAACAGCGCCATCTGTTGGACGAAAGATCAACACACGCTGAAATCTCTGAAAGTTCTTCACTGATTGCTTTGAAATTTTGACACAACATTTCATTCAAATGCTCGCATGTTTTTATATACCTACTATACAGATGCCACACCTGTGACAGCCAAAGACATGTTAAAAAAAAAAAAAACAGCGCCATCTTTTGCATGTAATAGCAACACATGCTGTACTAAATATGCTACAATTCCATTTCAATGTTTCCGATTTCATTGATAAATTGAATTTTCATAGATTTCAATTCAAATTGTCGTACCTTCTCAAATTAAATCATTTTGATTTAATTATTTTGTGTGACATTGCGTTAGAACTGTGTTGTGTTGTTTATCATACCGTTCATTTTGTGAGTATAGTTTATTTTTTATTTTGTTTATTAGTTTTCATTTCGTTTTTTAACAGTTTTTCTTATATTTCAATGATGGGAACATCAGATTATTTGATGTTCCCAATATTCTGATGGGAACATCAGATTATTTGATGTTCCCAATATTCTGATGGGAACATCAGATTATTTGATGTTCCCAATATTCTGATGGGAACATCAGATCATTGGATGTTCCCAATATTCTGATGGGAACATCAGATCATTGGATGTTCCCAATATTCTGATGGGAACATCAGATCATTGGATGTTCCCAATATTCTGATGGGAACATCAGATCATTTGATGTTCCCAATATTCTGATGGGAACATCAGATCATTTGGGAATGCATCGAATGAGGGAGTGGGGAATGGTGGTGAGGACGAGGAAGACACAAGTGGAGGATGGTGGGGGGAAGGGACAGGGGAGGGGGTAATGGTGGGGAGGATGAGGGGATGGGGGACCTGGGGATGATGGGGACGAGGGGAATGGAGAATTCCCCTTTGTCAGCAAGGCGGACAGCCCGCCTGCTGTCATACCTCTCACTGTACTTCCCACTTCTATACTTCCCTTCACCTAGGCCTCTCCTTCCTCTTTACTCCCCCCCCCAAAAAAAAATGGAGAATGGTGGGGGAGAAGAAGGGGACAGGGGAGTGGGAGGTGGGGGGAGGACTAGGGGATGGTGAAGTGGGGAATGGTTAGGAGGACGAGGGGACGGGGGACAAGGGAATGGTGGTGGGCAGGACTGGCAGACAGGGAAGGTTGGAATTGAACCCCAGCAACGCACACGCGTTGTTGAGCCACAGCAACGCGTGGCTGGGTACAGCTAGTTCTAAATATAGCAAAAAAAGTTTCCAAAGCTGTTGGTATTTTCAATTCAATTCAAATTCAAATTCAAATTTTTATTCAGGTAAAAATACATACATAGATGAAGAGTTACAAACAATGTTGAATTTATAGATAGAACTAATAGATACAATACCTAAAGCCACTAATACGCACAGAGTTTCGGGCCAATCTATCTTTCTAAGATCAGATATTATGTACCTCGCCCTGCCCTGGTGACACTGTATTACTCTCTCATCTATCCTTATCCCAATTATGGTATTTGTGCTTGGGATACTTGTGCTGCACAAAATCATTTACGTCCTCTAATTACTCAACACAAATATGATATTAGAACAATATCTAACTCTGGCCCCAGACAGCACTCGGTACCCTTAAATCTTTGAATAAGTTAGATATTAAGTCACTGCACAGCGTCTCAAGTGTACTCTATATATTTAAAACTCTGAACTATAATGCCAATCCTGACCTTAGAAGCTTCCTAGAAGGTTGTAACAGAACCCATGAGCACCACACCAGAAACAAATACTTATTTCATATTCCAAGAGTGCGACTTAACCAAACTAGAAATGCTCTACAAATCAAGGGACCCAGAATGTGGAATGACCTTCCCAATCATGTTAAAGACTGTACCTCTCTCAGCCAGTTTAAGAGTAGAACTAAGTACTACCTAATTAACTCCATGTAACCTACCTTACCCCTAAATGCCAACCTATGTCTTGCTATTATAAACAATACTGTTTGTTGACCAACTTGTATAATTGCTGATGTCCGCCATGTTCCTCCTTTTATATTCTCTTTTCAACACAATTTATACTTTAATCTCAATTAGTATTAAGTTTTAGTCTAAGTGTTTTTTCCACACCTATATATATATATATATATATATATATATATATATATATATATATATATATATATATATATATATATATATATATATATATGCATATGTATAAACAATATAATGTATGCATGCATGTATATGGTGTAGCATTTTTTTACATATAAGTGTGGAAAAGCTTGGAGGTACTAATGGGGGGTTAATGGTTTACCCTGCTGGTGGGGGTCCCCCTCCCCCTGCTGGTGGGGGTCCCCTCCCCCCTGCTGGTGGGGGCCCCCTCCCCCTGCTGGTGGGGGGCCCCTCCCCCCTGCTGGTGGGGGCCCCCTCCCCCCTGCTGGTGGGGGTCCCTTCCCCCGCTGTCACGGGCTGCTTCCTGGGGTGTGTGTGTGTGGTG